>PVKC010052352.1:0-10282 GCA_004027635.1 Crocidura indochinensis | reverse complement strand
GACGAAGGGCGAGGACCTTGGATCTGTCCAGGCAGCTGCGAGTTGTGCGGGAAATGGAGGCAGCACGAGGGGAGCACACATGCGCACTCTGCACTTCCGGGACCAGGGCTGGTGTGGGTGTCCGGGTGCTCGGTGCCCCAGAACCTCACTTCTCCCCCCAGCCTGGCGTAAGAACTGAGAAAGGAGCTATGGCAGAGGGGGACTCACATGTGAACAGGAGCAAGGAAGGAAGGAAAGGACGGAGGGAAGGATGGAGGGAGGAAGGAAGGGAAACTATGTCTGAAACCAACTGTGAAAAACTTTGTAAATCACAATTCTTACAATGAATTTTTAATAAAATATATAATTGAAAGAAAGAAATTATATGTCTGAAACCAATAAGGGAAAACGTTGTAAAGCACAATGGTTATAATGATGATTATTTTAATAATTAAAATATACAATAGAGGGGCCGGGCAGTGGCGCTGTAGGTAAGGTGCCTGCCTTGCCTGCGCTAGCCTAGGATGGACCACGGCTAGATCCCCCAGTTCCCCATATGGTCCCCCAAGCCAGTAGCGACTTCTGAGCGCTTAGCCAGAAGTAACCCCTGAGCGTCACCGGGTGTGGCCCAAAAACCAAATATATATACAATAGAATGCCAGAGGGGTGAGGATAATGGGCACATATAATTGGAAGTGTCTAATACACTAGTAGTAGAAGGATAATGGTAGTCTTGTGAAAGGCATGGTATGACAAGACAACTTTGAAGGGTTGTTAAAAGGCATTCTTCAAATATACATAACTATGTGAACAATATTATTTCAATAAACATAGGAATAGCTGGCTGCGGAATGAATTCTCTTTCCTCTTTTACACTGTCTTTAGGATAATTGTTCCGACTGTTAAAGAAAATAACAGGCATTCTCTGTTCACACAGAAAAGCAAAAGATATACAGACAGGGGACAAATTAGTTTTTGAGGTCACTGCTCTCATTTAATTCTCAACTTCAAGACTGAGATTCCAAGAAACTTATCCAGGTCATAGAGAAAAAGATCTACTCAGTTATCTATGCAAAAACTAAGACTTGAGAAAAATTAACCGGGCACAGGCAGTGAAGAATGTAAATTCGAATTTAACAAGGGACTGCATTCCTTTCTGCATATCAACCTCCTAGGCTTCATTTCTAAGCAAGTGAAAGTGACCCCCCCCAAAAAAAAGAAAAGGCAAATATTTATATCAAATCTTCCTTTATGCATAAGCAGATTATTCTCAATGAGTACCTCATTTTGTCTGTCCACAGTTCTCTAAATGGGTATATAATTCGATTTTTCTTTTAGTTGCTCTGTTTTACAATTTTGTAATACTGGCAATAGTAGGATTTCATGTATGCAACGTTACAAAACCATACACTGCAAAAGTGTGTCTGTTTCACATCTCCACGGTCCCCGGGGCCCTCCTCCTTCCCAAATCATTCCTTAACTCCTCCTTCTACTTGCACCATCTCTCTCTCTGTCATAGTGAGCAACTTTCCATAGATGAGTTTGTGGCTCTGCGTCTTTGTTCATTTGTTATCTCCTTACTATGCTTCATTATATCATACCTATAAAAGAGAACGTGCCCTATCTCTATCTGACTGACTTCAGACAACGTAATATTCTTCCAATACATCCAAGAAGCAGAAAATTGCATTAATTCATCTTTGTTTTAACTTTATTTAAAGAGCATGCATCACATAGTTGGCATAGTTGATCATAACATATTTGTTTTCACGTGACAGTCAAATCATTAAAATAGATTTGAAAGGAAAAATATAAAAATAAAAAGATAAGAAAGAATTTTTAAAAGATGAAGAAACACAGTGGCAAGTATATTTGTGAAAATGATTTTATCTCCAATGAGGTCATTAAGACAGTGACAGAGGATTTCCTATGCACTTGTTGCTAGCTGACAATTCTGTTGGTTTTATTCTGAACATTAACTGACCTAAACTAAACATTGGTATCTGAACTGCTATGTTCCTATGGAGATGACAGCATCTGACAATTAAAGTTACCGGGAATTCAAAGGACTAATACTGAGACTATGGCTGTTGTAAGGCGTAATCTCAACTGCCAGATCTCCCAGAAGTAGGAGAATGCAGGAGTAAAGTGCCCACACTCACTCCAAAATAGGTCCTGGTGATATCAGCTTAAATACCGGTTTATGTAGAGTTTAGTCAAATGGGTGTCTCTACAGAGAATCCTAGAAGAGTGGTGAAGCAGGGCCATAGATACAGTAGCGATTATGGGTGATGCAAGCTTCCAATGTGGCGTTGGCAGAGTGGGGTCTTGGCCTGCCCTCTCCTCCCGAGATTGCAAGCTTTCAGGTGCTTGGCATGTGCACCTATAATTTTTCACTGCTTGTTTTACTTCCATTTGGAGAAAAAAGTGAGTCTATGGTGCTGGATCTTTGCAAATAAGACTATTGCATTTGTCCATTAGTTCATATTTTTATGACCAAATAATATTCTACTCTATATATTTACAATTTCTTTATTCAGTCATATGTTCTTGAGCATGGTTGTTTCCAGGTTTAGGCTATTGTCAATAATTATCTAATGGAATTGCAATTACTGTTCTGAATAGAATTCTTACCCCATTAGAAAACATGACTACAAGTGGTATTGCTGGATTATGTGGAAACTCAAATCTTAGGGTTTTTTTTGACAAGTGTCCAAATTTTTTTCCAAATATTTTGAACAAGTCAACATTCCTCCAGCAGTACTCTATCTGCAGTGTATGAGAATTACTTCTTCCCACATATCCATGCCACCATTAATGGAGCTTTTTAATTACCCTCCCATTTTTCAGTCTCTTTTCTAGGTTAAAGCTTTTTCACAGTGCATTTAATCTCTAGTCCATAAATGTAAGGGAGGCTTTACTTCTTAGAAACAAGGTGTAAGGGACATTTAGCATATGACTCAAAGAATAATTGGTGATGTGATATTTTCCCTTTGTCCCTCTAACTTCAGAGGTACTTCAGAGAATGCTCTGCCCCCTTCCAAACCTGCCTCTTTTACAAATTTTACATTTGGCAGTTGTGGTTTAGATCTTATCATTACAGTATTATGGATTCTGTATTTTAGATGTCCATCTGTAACCCTCCACTGTATGAAAAATGAAGCCTAGACCCTTGACCCCTGCACTACATTACTTCTAGTTTGCTTTTGGTGTTACCCTGTTGATTTCCTTTACTCTCTTCTCCTCAATTACCTCTTTTACAGGAAAAAACTATTTCTTTCTCCTTTATTAACAATAGGTACCCCTGGTATATGTTAAGATACACAATAAAGTGTGTATCATCACTTAACAACTAAAAGGATGAATGATGTCATCAACAAAGTATTGCTACAGAAAACTTGCCTATAAAAAGTTGATATCAGAACCCTGACTGCCTGTAGTAGCACATATGTCATGATGAAACTGGAATTTTGTCCGTTTTGTCATTCCACATAAAGCTATACCTGAAAAATTCTAGAGTTATACATATTGGAAATAAATGAACTGGTCATTTGAGGAGCTATCCCTCCATAATTCTGAAAGGTGAAGTTATGGAACAATAGAAAGTCAGCCTAAATTAATCGGTGGGTATTCTGTCCCCAGAAAATATCGCTTTCTCCTACACCATTTGACATGATGGGATAGTTCCCATGCTTAAAAATATATCATCCCTAAAGACCCTATTGCTGCTCTGACATCAATCTACTCAAAAGAGTCTTCCCTTAACACTGAGAAGACTTAACTACAACAATATCCTGCTTACTGGACAGGGCTTACTGCATTGCCCTTTAGTTATGATTTGAAATTAGAGGACTCTCCGCACCATCTTGACTTCAATGTAGGATATGCAGATTCCAGGATCTTTAATACAGAAACCTGATGCCAACAACAGAGACTATGTGAACAATAAAAGTGTATTGGCACTGCATACAATTACTTGGATTGGACAAGGTAGTTTGCCTGGCGCCTAGTGTTGGTCTTATGCCAGGAAACTTCAGGGGTAGGGTCTCCTTGTATTTAGGCCAAGGCTTTTCTTTTCCATGTCCCCCAAATTTTGGTGGGCCTATGCAAACGATAATTGCCGCTCTAACACTATTTTTACTGTGCTCCTTTAACTCTAAACCTTAAACAAAAACAACCCCACTTAAACTTTTGAGGTTAACTTAAACTAAATGCATGTGCATGGAAATGTCCAAAACTACTATGCCTTCAAGTTTAAGAAGTTACATAAATTTTATAACCTTAGATTGCTTTGTGTACCACTAAGAAATGTTATACTGTACTACACTCTGAGGTCTTGAGGGACAAAGTAATTGTTCATGGGTTCTGTTTTATTTTTTTTTAATGTTCTTTGACTGTACATTCAAAATTAAGGTGTCAGCAGGAGGATTTCTTCTGAGAACTCTGTTTTTGGGTGAGTGTCCTTCCACTGTAACTTTACCTTGTCCTCTTTCTTTGAATCATTTTTCACATAATTAAAAATATATCAACTCTAGATGGTATCAAGGCTTTGTTAATTCATGTCTAACATATTTCAGAATCATTGAAAAGTATTATATGAACAATCTTTAAAAAAAAGCACAGAAACTTACACATGCTAAAAATGTATATAATGGGAAAAAGATTGGAAATCCCAAGGCACCCCTCCATTTACAATAGTGAAAACCACAGTCAAAAAAGAGAAATATATAAAGAGTGAGAGAGAAAGAAGCAAATTGCCTGTACTAGAGACAGATGGGGTGGGAGGGAAAAGGGAGACATTTGTGGTTGGAAGGGTGCACTGGTGAAAGATGGTGCACATTATATGACGGAAACCCACCAATGAACAATTTAGTAATCCCAGTGCTTAAATAATGCAATTGAAAATGAATTCTGATAGAAATTTCATAGAAAGCCAGCAAGAATATCCTTATCATTGTAATGGGAATTTGTGTATATTTAATGTGCAAAAGATACTGACTTCAGCTAATAATACTTGAGGAATATTTCAGTAAGAGAGTGGAGAATATTGACAGCATATTTTAATGCCAGTCACCCAGGCAGATCACAAAATTAACTTTGACAAATATCCTAAAACCAAACAAAGAAGGGGCTTTAGATAAAATGAAAGAAATGTTGGTTTGTGTTCCATCCTTCTACTGTAAATCACCTTCCTATCAAGGTTCCTCATAAATAAAAGTCATATAGTAAGGAAGGGGGAAACTACAGCCAGAAGGTATAGTTCTGAGAAAGAAAAACTGAATATTTGGCAAAGGCAACAAATGATGTCAAGGATGCCATTGGAATGGAGTTGGAAAAATTCATCCCTAGCTTTAAGACTCTCTTTACAGAATTGTTATGAACCTGGCTTTTAAGAAATGGTAGACAAGAACTGAAAAACTAGCTCACTGCTTGGTTCTAAGATTGTTTTTCAAGGAAAATTCCTTTTCCTATTCTGAGATTTAGCTACTGGTGGGTTCTCGTCAACTAGGTAAACATTTTGATAGATGGTTCTCAGATTATTTCTTGTGCATAATTTCTCAGCATAATTTGTGGACTCATTATCAAATGGACTCATGTAACGTAACAAAAAAAGACCGCTGAATTGAAAATCATACAAATGGTAGGTGACTAGACTAGCAGGTCAGTAGCAACTGATCTAGTCATTAGTGCCTCATTTAAAAATTTCCTTCCCTCTTCCTAACTGCCCTCTCCAATATTCTGCCAAGTTTAAGGTTTGAGGCAGTGGTCAAGCTCCATAGCATAAGAATTGGTGTTCCTCATAATGTTTTTCACCAACATGACAGGCTTGGGATTTCTTCCAGCAAAACAAGAAAGCCAGGTACAGATCAACATGGCGGCGGCTGCTCCACCTCCAGCACAGTAATAGGCCCAACCAAGCTGACAGGTACCTATAGAAATAGGAACAGAGACATAAGGATAGTATTGTCTTCTCATATATTCTTTGGAGGATATTAAAATTGCAGTAATAAAATTGCAGTAGTAAATTTGACTTGGCTTCCTTTTCCTCCTTCTCTTCTTTGTTGACAATAATAAAACAAACTTGATCATATGTCCAAAATTATGCTATGCCCTTGAACATACATATTATTTTAATACAATAACTATAAATGTATGTCAATTATATATTTGGGGGTAGTCCATACCCAGTGTTGTTCAAGCCTCACTCTTGGCTCTGTCCTCAGGAGTTACTCATGATCATCCTTAGGTGGCAACAGTGATTGAACCAGGACCAGTATCACATAAGTATACATCTTACAAGCCCTAGGTCTACACCCCTAGAAATAATTCTTATTATCTCCATTGTACACAAATAAGTCAATGTATAGCTTAAATTAATTTTAAAAAATTGTACCTCTAAAGCAGTAGTCTAGGTATTAACCTGACTCATCTTGATTCTAAAGGTGCACCCTTTTTTATCCTGATCATTACAATAGAATATGGATACTGTTTTCAAAGAATAATATCCTTTATCACCAGGACATTTGACACATAAAATCAAATCTATTAAATTCTATTTTGGGGGCCTGGGAGATAGCATGGAGGTAAGGCGTTTGCCTTTCATGCAAAAGGTCATCGGTTTGAATCCCGGTGCCCCATATGGTCCCCTGTGCCTGCCAGGAGCAATTTCTGAGCATGGAGCCAGGAGTAACCCCTGAGCACTGCCGGGTGTGACCCAAAAACCAAAAAAAAAATTCTATTTAATGTCTTTATATGAAGCCTTCCAACATCCAGCTGAGAACTATGTACTGAATGCAAAGCCAATTCCTAAGGACTTTTTTTTAAATCAATTTTTATTGTGACTCATGTGAATTACAGGTCTTTCAGAGTTATACATAAGATACATAGTGACAGTTAATTAGGGCCATTCCCACCACCAGTGTTGTCCTCCCTCCACCCCTGTTCCCAGCATGCATCCCATACCTCCCCCCTTTGTCCCATGGACTGCTAGTATAATTGGTCCCATTTATATATAGCTTGTTGTAGATTGGGTTATCTTGATTCTGTTGTTGTTGGCTTTGGGTTTGGTTTTTCAGTCTAATTATTTTTTATCTCCTCAGTTCATGTGACTGTTTGCTTCTGGTACCATCCACTTTTATTTGTCCTCAACTTATGAGGCAGAACAAAATGATTCAAGTTCTGTGGTTCTCTTGGGAAAAAAAAGCAAAAAGCAAAAAGAAAGAAATAAAGAAAGCTTGGGGGAGTCCTCTAGAAGCTATAATTAGTAATTTAAAAGAAGAAAGGTAAAAAACAAGCACTGACAAAAGAAACACAACAGCAACAAAGCTTTCTTAAATTTAAATGGGAATGTAAAGAAAAGCTACTTCAAACTATTCTCAACACCGACCATTTTTCAGGTGTATTCTGTATTTTTACTGCTAAATATGTTTCTATTTAGAGTTATATCAGAAAATGTTAATGCCTTCTCAAATTACAAGTTTATAGTATCAATTAATAATTAAATTATTAATTGAGTTACCTATATTTAGGTAGATGCCCAATAATACAAATAGGACAGTCAATAAAAGATATGAAGTGACCTGCAAACACTTCAAAGTCTTGCAGAAAGAAAGCTACTATTCATTACAGTCTGATAAATAGTTGAGTAAAATTTCATATTTTGTTTATATGGTGCTTAGTGAGCCTTTTTAGTATTAGTTGATTAGTGTTTCATATAAAAATCTATGATTTTTCCAAGTTATACTGCTTTGTTTTTCCAGCCAGACCAGATTAATTATTCCCAAATTTCACACTTCAGAAGTAATAGTTTTTCTACTTCAAGACATTGTCCTCCTATTAATCAATTTATATCTTTCTCAGAACAGTGACCAGAACTTAACCATCACTAGGAAGATTTCTTTTTCTTTTGTGGGGAAGGTTTGGGTCTCACCCAGTGACACTCCTCGTTATGCACTCAGAATCGCTCTTGGCTTGGGGGTCCTTATGGGACGCCGGGGATCAAACTGCAGTTTGTCCTGGGTCAGCCACGTGCAAGGCAAAAGCCTATCTTCCGACCTACTGCTCTGGCCCGGGAAGATTTCTTCGATATCAGCAGGAACAATTCATTGCATCCAAATAACTATTAAGGAATTCATCTCGGGGCCAGGCGGTGGCGCTGGAGGTAAGGTGCCTGCGCTAACTTAGGATGGACCGCGGTTCGATCCCCCGGTTCCCCATATGGTCCCCCGTGCCTGCCAGGAGCGACTTCTGAGCGCATAGCCAGGAGTAACCCCTGAGTGTCACCGGGTGTGGCCCAAAAACAACAAAAAAAAGGAATTCATCTATCTCTGTCCCATCCCTTTACATAAGTATAGTCTTGGATGAAATTCTAGTGTAAGATTCTTAAGATTTTTAATGAACCTTTGCACCACCAACAATTCTATTGATGGTTCATTGGATGAATGTAATTTTATAATAATTCTTTCCGTGTCTCCATGTCATTTCAAGAGTGTTTAGTATGAATAGTTTGCCAAGAAACTCTTCAAAGATGGATATATTTTGAGACCATGAGTGCGATTCAAAGTGCTGGAGAACATACTTTGTATGCACGATCTCAACATTTGATCACCAAAATTACAAATTTCCATGAATACTGGTGGGAGTGCCACCCAAGCAACTTCTGTAACTCCAACCTCCAAATATGATGGATGAATGTTTAATCTTCTTCACTGAATCCTGACTTAAGTTTTAAGTAAATTTTACAAAACCAGCTACAGTATTATTATATTGTTTCTGGAATAAATATTATAACCTTCATTCTCTTTGCCTAGTCAATATTGAATACTTCTTCACAAGTCATAACAATCTTCATTTCATCAATTTTCATCTTTTCTTCTATACTTGTTTTCTGTACTTGAATGAATGAAATCTTTATGAATCCTAAGAAAAGTGTGAAATATTTTGTCTGGGAGAGATAGGACTTTACCCATGGAATGAAGCAGTCAGGACCCAAGCTTAATGATGCTAAGAATACGAGTAAAATAGCTATAGGAACAATGCAATATTTTGTTAAATAGCACGTTGTTTTACCTAAAACAAAGGTCATCCCTGGTTCCTTTGTATGTTTGTGTATAACTTGGACTTACCCTAAAACAGAGATTGTCTTACTTGTAAACCTGGGTGGGACTGGCTCAGCATAGCCTGAACTATCTGTTCTTACTGCCCCACCTGGGGTGGTCTCTGTACTCAACAAAACAGCAGTTCTGGCAGGCAGCGTGGTGGAGATACGAGGCAGAAGACTGCCAGACCATATGTGTTTCACCCTCAGTGAAAACACCTGGTTTGGATTATTTCATAAGGACCCCTGATTCAGACTTGTTTCCCTATGTATGGAAATACAGTATGTGGGGTGATTGTACAATATTCAGAGAAAGTGCTTACTGTTTTTTGTTTGTTTGGGGGCCAAACTTGGCTATGCTTGGGTATAATCCTAGCTCTGTGCTCAGGATTCACTTAAGGTGGTGCTCATAGGAAGGTATGTGGTAGCAGATATCCAACACCATGCAAGCAAATATCTAAAATTCAGCACTGTCTCCTCAGGCTAATATTTGGAGATGGATAACATGGGTGAAAGCTGTTTGGATGCTGTGACATGCTCACACTATAGATCAGGATTTCTATTTCTATCTAAAGAGAAAATCAAATTATGAAACATGATGGAGCTGGGCTGTAAAGAAGCTGTTGACCTGGCAACAAACAAGAAGCTATTCTGTGTTCCATTTAGTGATGAGATATTTGTCTGGACTCAAACAAAATAAGGGAAGGAAAGACCCTAAGGATTAAGAAACTGAGAGATAATCAGCATATTTTCTTCAACCTCACCTCCCAAAACAGAAAAAAGAAGAGGATTCTGTGCAAGGTATGTAGAAGAGACATCACAGCCTTCATTAATAGCATCCCTAAGGCATGACACCTAACTCCAGATAGACACAAGACTCCTTTGGAAAACTGTAGGGTGACCAATGAGGATAAAGTTATTGGGGAGGGAGACTATCTGTTTAGATCAATAAAGGAGGGTGCAGGAAATGTATTTAGAGATCATTAGAGATGGGAACATTGGACAGAATATGGCATGAAGACTGAAGAAGTGGAGTGACAAACTTCTTTAGTAAGAATCTCTTTTTTTTTTTGGTTTTTGGGCCACACCCAGTGACGCTCAGAGGTTACTCCTGGCTATGCGCTCAGAAGTCGCTCCTCGCAGGCACGGGGACCATATGAGAACCGGGGGATCGAACCGTGGTCCGTCCTAGGCTAGCGCAGGCAA
>PVKC010052351.1:0-10259 GCA_004027635.1 Crocidura indochinensis | reverse complement strand
CAGCTCATCCCAACTCTTGGGTCACCCCAAGCTGAGAGTAGGAGGCAAGCACCACTGGTTTTCAAATGCCTGGGGTAGTACTTACAGGAAATGGGGACTCAGCAGGGTGAAGTGCTACACAGAATTCTCTTAGCTGGTGTTAATTCATTTTGCTTTAAGCACAGCAAGAAGGGCATATTGGGTGAGTGATTGCTTGCCTCTTGAAAACAAGTCCAGAATTCTAAGCACGTCTGATTAGAAATTATTGTCAATTGGGAATACTTTCCAGTGCAGGTGACATGTGTGTCATTGTCCAGTCTCCTCTCTTTCCTTATATGTTCAGTCTCTCCATGTGCTATGCTTTCACAGGACCCTTCCATTTTCACTGTGTTGACTGCCAAGTCTCTCCGTCCTGGAGTGGCCATCGCTGATTTTGTTATTTTCCCGCCTCGATGGGGGGTTGCTGATAAGACCTTCAGGCCTCCATATTACCACAGTAAGTCTTTTGCCAACCATATAGAAGTAAAAAAATATAGCAAAGCAGTGAGCATTCCCCAGAAATATATAGTAGGGTATGGGGAAATGTTTCTGTTCCACTTGTGCTGGACACTCAAGATTCTTCTACCTCCTGAGCCTGAATGCACTTGCTGACTTTTAACTACTTAAATGCCACAACTTTGGTGGGTATAGAACATGGGGGTGACTCTGAAAATTACACACTGCTGGCCCAATCTAGTTTCTCTGGCCCTGGTGATATGAATATTGTTATTTATTTGTATTTCAGATTTTTGTGTGTGTGAAAGGGAGATCTTGCTGTTTTTTAAAAGCTAGTTACCTAGTTCTGATTCAAGAACTAGCAAAATGAGTCCTCTTCAGTTATTTTAGTAGGTTAAAGCAGGCAGTAGCTCATACTAGAAAATGGACTCTGCTCTGAAAGCAGTCCCTGCACACCAGGTGTTGCCCATCATTCATGAAACTAAGACCTGATCAAGAGGGAACAAAAGAAAGACATTTGGGGGTTTTAGGATTGCAGCCTGGAAGACACAGTCCCCAAAAATCATTATATTCATGTTTCTGTTTGTCTGTGGAAGGAAAGGGCTTATATCTACAACTGAAAGGCAAAAGAGCTCACATTCAGGTTCACTATGCAAATTGACTTTCAGGTCTAATTGGAAATTTCAGCTCCAATTGGTGCAATAATTTAAAATTTAGGTGAAGAATCAGTTTTCACTGTAATTAGTTGAGTCTAATATTGGCTAGTTGTTGGCCAAATAGCTTTGCTTCATTTGCTTCCTAGAAGAAGATGTGTTCCAGCTTGCCTGATCATGCCAGGCAGTGCCTACAACTGACTTGCCTTGTTTAACTGGGGCCTGACCATTTTTTAAGTATTCTTTTTTTGTAAATAATATCTTTAGTTAAGCACCATGTTTGTATTTCGGTTTCAAGAGTTTCTCCAATCTGTTCTGTTTACCCAGACTCATTATGAGTCTATTTTGATTTTTTTATGTCTTATCTGCGATAGGACTTGTCAACTTTTTTTTTTGTTACTATTGTTACTAACAGCTGCCAATTATTCACCATTTTCTATGGCTCTAATTCTTTGAAAGTATTAACACATTTAATCCTATACGGTAGCATTAGAAAGTTAATAACATCATATCCCCTTGTTGTTGGTGGGTGTGTGCCCAAGGGAACTCAAGACAAGTCAATTCTTATCTCCATATCTGTTCAGGTTTTTGTTTTGATTTTGAAATAAAATATGGGGATATGATAGTGAAATTAAATAATTCTATTTTAAAAATATGAGAGAAGAGAGAGCAAATAGAGAAACTTATAAAGTTTAAAAAAAAAAGAATTACTTACCTGAAGTTGGGATATGATCAAATTCAGAATGGAGTTGAGTCGATGGAAAATGTCAGTACTTCACATAGTAGATGGGTATGGGCTCCATCCAGAATGAAGTGTACCAAAGCTGCTTTAGGAAGTTTGTATTTTTTTTAAATAAATCATGGTGAATTACAGAATTACAAAGCCATTCATGATGGATTTTCAGGTGCACAATGTTCCAACACCAATTCACTCACCAGTGTTCACTTCCTTTCATCAATACCCCTAGTTTACTCTGATACAATCAGCCTGTTTCTGCGCAGACACTATTTTCTTTTTCTTCTCTCTTATTTTAGATAATTTGGTTTACAGTACTGTTACTGATAGAGTATCAATGAATGTCACTTGGGTTATTTTTTTTTACCCAGTTGCTTCAGCTTGAGCTGACAGATGGAGTTTTTAAAAACTATTTTTCTATTCTAATTTTTAATAGTTTTAATAAATTTTAATTGAATCACCATGAGATACACAGTTGTTCATGACTGAGTTTCAGTCATACAATGTTCAACACCCAACCCTTCACCAGTGCACATTTCCCACCACCAATATTCCTAGTTTCCTTCCAACACTCCTACTATTACTACTTCTCCTCCTTGTTTTCCTCCTCCTCCTTCTTCTCCTCCTCCTTTTCCTCCTTTTCCTCCTCGTTTTCCTCCTCTTCCTCCTTCTCTTTCTTCTGCCTCTCTTTTTCTCTCTTCCCCTCTCACCCCCCCTTTTTTTTTAAGGAAAAGAACTCAACCCTGGAGGTGTCTCTCTTTTCTTTATCATGGCCATCAGTGATCTCCAAGTGACTTTCTCCTGAGATAATACAGCAGGAAAGGTGCTTGCCTTGAATGTGGTCCACTGGGTTTGATTTCCAACATCCCAGATGGATACCCTAACCCAGGAAAAATAACATCTGAGCACCTCTGGCTGTGCGGCCCAAAAACAAAATATAAAAATAAACATATTTGTCTCTCCAAATACTCTTTTTTTTTTCTGCCACAGCTGGAAGTGTTCAGGGCTTAATCCTGACTCTACATTCAGTAATTATTCCTGGAGAGCTTGAGGTACTGGGGATTGAACCCTGGTCAGCTGCATGCAAAGTAAATGTCCTCCCACCCCTTAACCCCACTTCAAACATTTCTTGAAGATTGTGTTTTTTATGACTTCCTAAATTTTCTGCCAAGAGAATGCCAACTTGAATTTCTACCTCATCCCACTTTTTTTTTTACATTAAAACAAAGGTTAGGGTCAGAGCAATAGCACAACAGTAGGGCATTTGCCTTGCATGTGGCTGACCCAGAAGGGACCTGGGTTTGATTACGGCATCCCACATGGTCCCCAAGCCTACCAGGAGCATTTTCTGAGTGCAGAGCCAGGAGTAACCCCTGACCACCGCTGGGTGTGGCCCCAAAACATACTTACATACATACATACATAAATGTTTTTAAAAAGGTTTAAAATAGTTAAATAATTTTCACAAGGCCTTACAACTGGATAAATGGCCTCTACAGTCAAGATTTAATTGAATGCAATCTGATACCATACCAGACATTTATGATGAATGTTAAGTGTGCCTTTCACAGTATACCTGGTACATGATATAAAAATAAATATTTAATAAGTGAGTGTATCACTACAATGCCACTTTATGACCATACCCAAGTAGGTTGGCATTTTTATTGTGCAGTGGCAAGCTATAAATCTAACTAAAGTTCAATATACAATTCCACATTTTGATTGCAGTTTTGTAGATAGAATTCTGAAAAGACTTTGGAGTGTATTTCAGCTGAAACTTTTTGAATAGCAAGTTCTTTTCCTTAGCTAACCTCAAGGCCTTCTATTTATATGTGACTCCTTTGTACATGTACCAGCTCCCAGGTACTAGGGCTCAATCAGATACAACAATACACAGAATGGGTAAGTCAGACATTTGTTGACAGTAGGCATTGGGGCACCCAGGAAGGATGCATGGCCAAATCACAATAGTAGCATTTTTAGTGACATTATTATGGTACAGAAAAGGAATCAGTTACTACTACGAAGATACCAGAGGCATTGTGAATGAAATCATAATAAACTTTCCTCTGAAGGATATAAGTCCATTACCAGGCTTAGTTGTTCTTTTAGATGTTAATTTCTCTGGAGAGTATTTTGTAGGGAGAGAGACTTGATCTCACTTGGAACCACATAGTAGTCCTTGATCATTTATTTCACACAGTTTTTTAATTGAAGTTGGTTTGGTTGATGCTACTTAGATTTTAGTAGCTGTGTCACCTGGAGCGCTTGTTAATGCACAGATATCTGAACCCTTGGAATTTCTGTTTCTCTAAGTCCAGGATTAGCCCTGAGAATTTATACTTTAACAAATTCCCACACAATTGCTCCTCAAACAATTCTAGGCAATACATTTCAAGAACATTACAGAGGGGCAGAGAGATATCTCAAAAGCCTACAACACATTCTTTACATGCAGCAACTCCTCAATTTGATCCCAGCATTGCATGAACCCCTAAGCACTGTATAATCATATAGCTCTCCGATCACTGGCAGGATGGCTGTGGTGGATCTGAGCGGTACCATATTGCTAGACCAAAAGCTTAGCCATAAAGTTCACACCAGACCCAATATCCCAAGAATGGCTCCATGTTTCTTAAGGAGCCTACCTTTCCACAAAATAAATAAATAAATAAATAAAAACAAAGACAACAAAAAAACTAGGGAATATAAACATTACTTGAAATGCTTTTATTTATTATTAATTTTTAGTGTTTATTCCTAAGCCCATCCCCAAGGCATTTGATTAGGCAATTTTTGTTAGTTGTGGGAAATAGAACCTCAGAATCTGTATTTGAGTTAACAAGTTAGGAACTGATTATGTAGAAAGTCTATAGACTCCATGTGAACAAAGATTAGACCTTGTTACCACACATAGGCAAAGGAATAATTAATAGTCTAGAAGTCATGGAGATAGCTCAAAGTTGGAGTGGATGTTTTGCATGCTGAAGGTCGAAGTTCAGTCCTTAACACCTTGGGTATAAACTGACCCTCTGCACCACTAAGACAGTCTGACCTGGGCAACTTAGTTTCTATGAAATTACTTTAACAAATAGGCATATAAAATACTTCTTATAATAAATTTGGCCCAAGATAAACAAGTCTAAGTTGCCAGGTTAGAAATTGTTTTTATCAGAGGCTTTTAAAATATTTCTTTAGCAATAATCAAAATCTTTACTACTTTGATGTGAGTTTATAGAAGTGGAGAACTATTTCTGTTGCTACTGCCCCAGTCATCCTAATACACCTTTTTCAACTAGACTCAACATTAATTAGAAAGGTGAGATCTACCCTCCCACTGTCCTTTGAAATACAGAACATGATGTAGAAATGTCATTACCAAATGCATTGCTACCTAAATTCATATGAAGATCAAAGTTGAATTCTGTCTTGGTCTCATCTTATAATTAATCCATGAAGGTGACCTTGATGATACAGCTAGACTGAAGTGTGTGAGGGTATATTTAATTCATGAACAGGCTGATTTTCAAATACAGAATATAGTATTCTTTTTTATCTATTTGTTTTTTACAGTGCCAGAGATCAAACCCAAGATCTCTACAACATGCACTATAACACTAAGTCACACCCCAAGCCCATTATTAATTTAGACCTGTCCTGGGTTTCATCTTTTCTTTCTCCTTTTCCTTTTCTTTTCTCTATGGTGCAATGGATTGAATCCAGGTTGTCACACATTATAGTTGAGCTAACTCCTTGCCCAGCACAGTGTATTTAGGATAGTGGTGAGGTATTGGACCACATCTAGCAGTACTTAAAGTCATTCCTGTTGTGACCAAGCAGAGTAGGGATCAAACCCAGCATTATCACATACAAAACATATGTATAGCCTTTTGAGATGTCTTTCTAATCCTTATGTATTATATTTTTAGAACCTGACATCCCTGTATTTCTGTTTTGAGGAGTAACAAGTAAATCTATGATTTAGGCTTTATCTTTTTGACAGGATCCTGCAGAAACAACTTGTTTTCTGCATAGGTGGTTATGACTATGTAGTCAGTTACAGGTACAGTTTCACATTGGATTATATTTCACATGTAGAGAGGTAGAAACTTGTATCATATCATATGGTTAACTTTGCAAAAGTGATCATGCTTATATCTCTCCTCAGCCCATTCTTGGTATTCTCATAGGACAGACTCGATGAATACCTTTAGACTATTTCTTACCAATCTTGAATCACAATACTTAGAACTGTTTATATACTTTGGAAAGATAGTTATAGATAGATATTGGGGATACATTTTTAAAGGAATTAATGTATTAGCAGAAAAAAGGCAACTACATTTACTAAGCTGTTATACTTCTCTAAATTTTGCTCTAGATGTAAAGTTATTCAACACTATATTAGAAGAATGGAAATATGATAGTTTGGGCAAATTTTTGTGACTGCTGAAAGTATTACTAAGAATAATGTATGTATTTTATATGAAAGCAAATTTCCATTTAGTATACAAGTACTTTCTAATACCTAGATTTGACCCCTACACTGCACAGTCCATTTGCATAGCTGGAGTGACTCCCAAATATCACCAATATAGTTCAACCCCCTAAATAAGATTGTCTTGCCAAGTAGAGTTTCCCTTTATATGAGGCCTATAGGCAGGCTAGATGGTTATATGTCAGGAATGATACAGAATTTTTTTATTGAGCTAAAAGGAGGGATTTCTTCTAAGTTTACTATTTTAATATTCTGGGAAGAGATTATCCATGGAAATGGAGGAGGGGTATAGATCTAAGCATTGTAGAATAATAATTAAGATGTTATAAGATTCAGGTATATAAGGTAATATTTGCTAGAATATATAGCACACATAGATGGATTTTTAAAGATAATAAGTTCTTTTATACATATTCATGGGTATAATGGATTTTTTTCATTATATCATCTTTCCATCAACACACAGGTGCACAAACATTGTGTGTACACACACTTCAATTTTCTACTTTGAGAACCAATAATATGATGATGCATGCACTTCTTTGGGAAGGGGTTCAGATTTTGGAAAAATAACTTTAACATGAAGCCTATAAATTCACATAATAAAATATATCTATTCTTATAATCACATTTTCATGATTATCGATATTCTCCCTAGTTCTTGATTTTTCTTTAGATCTAGCCTGATAGTACAAGTAGTAGTACACATGACTTTTAGTAATCTACATAGTAATGAAGTAGAGCTATTCTACGAAAAATGATATACTAATGATGTTTAGTATTTTTCCTCCTGCTGATTTATAATTTTTATTTATCTTTAAAAATTTACCAATTTCTCTTATTGTGTTGACTTTCTGCAGAAAGAGTGTTTGCAATGGCCTTGATATTTAATGGGTCTTGCATTAAATAATAAAAAATAACCTTGTTTTGGGGCCGGAGAGATAGCACAGCAGTAGGGCGTTTGCCTTGCAAGCAGCCAATCCAGGATGGACGGTGGTTCAAATCCCGGCATTCCATAATGTCCCCCATGATTTCTGAGGGCAGAGCCAGGAGTAACCCTGAGTGCCACAGGGTGTGACCCAAAAACCAAAACCAAAACCCAAAACAAAACAAAATAATAATGTTGTTTTAATCTTCCTAGGGAACTGCATGAGTGAATTTATGGGACTCATCAAAGGCCACTATGAGGCAAAGGAAGGTGGGTTTCTGCCAGGCGGGGGCAGCCTTCACAGCACAATGACTCCACATGGGCCTGATAATGACTGCTTTGAGAAAGCCAGCAAAGCCAAGCTGGAACCTGAGAGGATTGCAGATGGCACCATGGTAAGCAAACTTGCTGCCTGTCTATGGTAGCCTCTGGACTTGCCAACATTGTTTAGAGGAGTGGCTTCTTTTCATTTCTTCAAAGTCATGGTGCAGGAGTCATGAATCAACCTTATTTGTGTACTAGCTAAGGGAGTGGGCAGAGTGTTATAGAGAGTACCTGGAACTTAGAATCAGATATGGATTCAAATCCTAGCTCTTGGTTTCTATGGGATCTTGAACGGGATAATCAACTGCTCTGTGCTTTACTGTGTCTGTAGAATGAGTGTGGCATTTAACCCATTCAGTGTCTGTGATTGACCATACAGACTGTCCAACAATGTTTAAATGTTAGAGGATTTTTTTTTTTTTTTGGTTTTTGGGTCACATCCAGCAGTGCTCAGGGATTACTCCTGGCTCTATGCTCAGAAATCACTCCTGGCAGGCTCAGGGAACCATATAGGATGCCAGGATTTGAACCACCGACCTTCTGCATGCAAGGCAAACGCCTTACCTCCATGCCATCTCTCTGGCCCCAAATGTTATAGTATATTAATTATGTTACAGTATGCTCAGGTCCTTGTCCTCAGAAAATGATTGTTGAAAGCAGAAGACCAGAGACAGAACAACAAATTCAATTGGAACTTAAAAAAAAGGGGGGAATAAGGCTGGGGTCTGGAATCCCCTAAAGTAGAATGCCAAGGAAAATCAAAATACCCTTTTATAATCCTTTTTCTAGGGGGATGGGTGGACACTCTGCATTGGGTTTAATACACGCAAAATGGGAAGATGAAGGGGTTGG
Organism: Crocidura indochinensis; assembly: GCA_004027635.1. Lineage (NCBI taxonomy): Eukaryota > Metazoa > Chordata > Mammalia > Eulipotyphla > Soricidae > Crocidura > Crocidura indochinensis. The sequence continues at coordinate 1,791 of PVKC010052351.1, read as the reverse complement.
AGGAAAAGTAGAATGTACGAGAGAATTTTCTTCTGTCTAGCCTAGGCACAAATCCTGAGTCCCTCCTCTGTCCATTCTCAGGAATTTTTCTTTGGAAACATTATCTTTCTTCTAATCTTTCCCAATTGTTTCCCACCTTGTTGCTATGTAGCTCTGTCAGTTAGACTATATGAAGGCTCCTTCTTATCTGTATGCAACCCTGTGTGTGTGTGTGTGTCTGTGTGTGTGTGATCTATCTCTGAATCTTCTGTGTTTTGAAATAATCCTCTAGGGCCACAACAGTAGATGTATATGTCACCTTCTGCTGGTTTCTCAAGTCAAATAGGATTTTGCCTCACTATAGTCAGAATTTGTGAACAACAAATCTCAGCTATTTTTTCATTTTCTTTGCTCTTTTTTAGGCACAAGGTAAAACCAATGAAATTTAAAATATCTATTGCATTCCTCCTTCATCAGACTGCAAAAACTTGAGGCTCAATACAATTGTAGTTGGCTATGGTACTAGATTTTACTCTTGTTTTGGGGGGGTTTGAGCTTATGGACCAGAAAGTATGATTTTATGCAAAAGCATATGCAAATTTGCTATAATTTTAAGACAAATATCTTTGATGCTACCTGACTTTAAAATCAGTAGCAAAATCAGCTTGACTCCTTGCCAGCTTTCAGACTAACTAAGCAAAGAGGTTATGTGTCTCTCTGTTCAGTGCAATTTACTTACAGCACCAAACACAGAGCTTAAAGTTGCTCTGCAGTAATAATAGGGAAGTTGCAGAGCCCCAATTGCTTGGCCTCAGCTCTCTTTCCCAAGGCCTCTGTAGTTTCTACAGCATATCTATGCTTCTGGGAAATGGAATTTGACAATTCTGCTAGACTGCCATCTCAGCAAGGTCCTAAAGTTTAAAGAGCTACCCTACAAGTTCCTATCTAATAACTTAGGTGTTCACTTGGTTTTAGAAAGTCAGTGCTAACATGAAATAGTGTCCTGCAACAGTGAGACACAGGAGAACTGGTTTTCTGATTGTTTGTTTTAAATATTTTAATTAAGATTTGTTATTTATAAAGTTATTCATAATTAAGTTTTAGACATACAATATTTCAGCACCAATCCCACCACCAGTGTCAACCTCCCTCTACCAATGTTCCCTGAGTCCATACCTCCCACTCAACCATTGCTTTGTTGGCCATTATAATGGGCACCTTTTAAAATTTGGCTGTTAAAATGTTGGTCTTTTGATTTTATTATTGTTGACTTTGAGGTTTGTATATTTAGTTTTGTCCTTACTTAACACCACCAATGCTCCTGAGCCCCCTTGACTCCTGTCCCCTATTAATTCACATCTCTCTCCTCCTCCACTCTATTTCTTTTCTCCTCACTCTTGGGCCAAGAGTGTTCCAGACCACCTCCATCTATTCTAAACCATTGCAATCCCTCTTGCAATTATTCTAAATACCACTTATAAGTGATGTCATTCAGTATTTATCCTTCTTCATATAACAAGATTATCTTCCAGTTCCATCCATATTGCACTGAATTGCATGATTGCATCATTCCTTACAACTATAAAGAATCCATTGTATATCTGTTGCAGATCTTCATGATCCACTCATCTGTAGTTGGACATCTAGGTTGATTCCAACTCACAGAAATTGTACTGAAGGCTTTGATGAATAGTGGTTTGCATACATCATTTTGAATGAATGTTTTTCTATTCTGGGGACAAGTGAATTGCTGTGTCACATGGCAGCTTAATTTTGGGTTTATTGAGAACCCTCCATACTGTTTTTCATAAG
>PVKC010052350.1:0-10282 GCA_004027635.1 Crocidura indochinensis | reverse complement strand
AAATAAATAAATAAATAAGGCCTCCCAATTCTTATCACAGGCTGTGTTCTTCACACTGACTGTATAGAAAGAGGAGGTACAGTAAATGCACCCCAAATACACCTCAACCCAGACCCTTGCCTGGTCTGTATTGGGAATTTAGGGGACAAAAAAAAAATCTGAAATCCTAGAGTATGTTTCAGGACCATAGAGGAATTAATTGTGTAATCAGTAACATTTATTGATGAGGGATCTAGAGAGAGCCCAACTATTTAAAAATAAATTTATATTTAAAGAACACATGAATCCATGAAGAAATTGAGAAGGCAATTAACTAATTGGAACTAAGGAAAATTTATGTACAAAACGTACCATTTGTGAATCGAGGTTAAGCAGAGCTTAGAATATGCATATTTAAATGTTTCTATTTAAATAAAAGAAAGATCTAAAACTAAGATAGAAAAAGAAGCATAAAGTGAATCTAAAGTAAGTGGATTCAACAAGATATTGCTTGGTTAGAGAGACATTACAGGAGTTAAGGCACTTGCCTTGCATGTGGTAGAGTGCAGCTTGATTCTCACCCACTCCTCCCTGCAGCTCCATATAGTCTTTCTCATCTCTAGTATTGTCACTCATAGATCTTGGAGTAAGCCCTGAGCTTGCTCCCCCAACCTATTATTGAATTTAATTTATAAACTAGCTTGAATTTTTTAAATTTTTTATTTTTTAAAGTTTTGAAATATTAAAAAATCTCCCTACATACATATTATAGCTCTAAATGGTTTTGTTGAGTTCAATCACAAAAGAAAGAAAAGAAACAACCACCATTCATGATTTTCTTTTTGAAAAGAGAGGAAAAAACACTTTTCTTTTAAGATGCTTAAATTACACTAATGCTGAAACTTTATACAGGCATTAAAAATAAAGAAAATACAAGCTCAATCTATCATGAACACAGACAAGAGAATCCTTAACATTATAACAGCAAACTTAATCCCACTTTATAAAAATAATTATGCCTGGGTAGAATTTATCTCAAAATACAAGATTCTACCAATGTCATTCACCATATTGTGAATGATGCTAAAGAAGAAAAATCATACGGTGATTTTCAACAGATGTAAAAAAAAATTTGCCATATTTATTTCAACACCCTCGCATCATAAAATCTTCCAGTTAACTAAAAATTTGAGGAAACTTGTTCAAGCGAACCTATAGGTAACATCACACTAATGGTGAAATATTAGATCCTATATTCTAAAGATCAAGAACAAGGCAAGTAGCCAGTCCTAATTACTGTATAGTCCCTTAGTGTTTCTTATATATCCAACCAATGGCTTTAATGCTACTGTTTCTGGATACCAAGTTTTCTCTTAGTCTACAGATGGGGACCATTGAGCACAGAGAAGCGTAGGGTCATTTTCTGTGTTGCAAAGTCATCACACGCAAACATTTAGACTCAGTTCACTTTTCAGAACCTTCACTACTATCGTCTCTTTGTTTAATCATAAGTATGACTCTAGCAATTTAACTGCAAGAAAAAGCACCATGTCTGCCTTTGTTTCATGCTTCCTCTTTCCCCAGAGATGACAGGGGCAAAGGCCAAACTAGTTGCTGCTACTTCAATAGGGTCAAATCAAATACAGTCTGAATGGGACATGGCCTCCAGGAACCACTGTCTAGCTTACATGTCTCCACTAGAGGTGTGGTGCATCCATCAACTGCAACATCCCCACGGCAATAGTATTTTGCCACTCAAAGTGAGTCTAATTTGCTCATTTTCATTATTGAGAGGCAGTTCATTAGAAGCCTAGATGGTGTTTATTTGGCATCTTTCACATCAGCCATGATTTCTGGCGGTTATGTTTTCCCAGCGTGACAGTTTTATGACTGGACAAGGCCTGCAGTGGGCTGTTCCAAGATGGGGCTCCCATTACTTTCATTTCAAGCACCAAATTAAACTGCTGCAAGTTTTCAGCCACTGCTGACAATGCACAAGGATCCAGAATGGTATTTGTTTAGCAAGAGAAAAGACCCTCCTAAATGATCCACCCAGAAGGGACTCCTGTCCCTCCCGAGCAGGGAGAAGATGGAGAAGTTTGGCTTTAAGCACATGGTAGAACACTACAAGAGTTAAAATTGGAAAGAAATACTCAGTCTCAATCCTATTATCTGCAACATGACATTATCTCTTGATAATGGGGAAGGAATCACTGCCAAAACATAGCCCCATCACCATCACAGTGACATTCGAAAAGCTAATGTTTCCTTTCTCCAACTCATGATAATTTTGCAATTGGCTCTGTAAAATATCGAAATATCTTCCAGTTCAACATTAGCATTATTTATCTTTACCTTTTAGAATGAAGGCAGTATGCTTATCTGGTATCCCCATGCCTGTTCAAGGGGAGCATATCAAGAACCAATAGCTCACTGAGGAGCAAGGGTTTTCTTTTTTTTCTTTTTTTTTTTGGTTTTTGGGTCACACCCGGCAGTGCTCAGGGGTTACTCCTGGCCCCATGCTCAGAAATTGCTCCTGGCAGGCACAGGGGACCATATGGGGTACCGGGATTCGAACCAATAACCTTTTGCATGAAAGGCAAACGCCTTACCTCCATGCTATCTCCCGGGCCCCAGGAGCAAGGGTTTTCATGTGAGCACTACAAAGGAGCAAAAAACTTCCTCTAAGGCAGAATTTGCCATTTCTCTGCTTAGAGAAACCATAAAAATAGGCTAACATAAAAGTTATACCACAGGGAAGTAATTGGTCTTTTTTTTTTTGCCAACAATCTCCTTCCCCGCCAAGTCAATAAACTATCCTCATCACTCTTGGTCATCTAACAGAGAACTGTACCATAGTTCTACCAAGAGAACTACTATGCAAGCTTTAAAGCCCAGTTTACCTCCTTTAAGGAGACTGCTTTGGTTTCTCCAGTTAAAATAGGCACAGGTTTCGCAGTGCAGACAATGTTCCCACCTTCAGTGCTTCATGTGTTCCTTCTTTGCAGCACTTTTCTTCCTGTTTGTCCATGTGTCCTTTCACCTTTTACTTCTTCTACATGGATGTCTTCCTGGAATGTTTGCTAGAGATAGCTCGGTCAATTTCTCAGCCAATTCAAAGAAACAGGGACTGAGGGTTCAGACCAGTCTTTGGGATCAGCATGATTTGGCTTCAGGGAGAATCTTCAACTCAAATCCCTTGCAGGAAATGAAACTAGTAGTAGATCCTGCTCTCTTGGCTTTTTGTGAAGTTGCAAACACCAGGCCTAAAGTCCTTTGGCTTTATGGATAAAGTGCTCACAGAGTTCTGCCCTTGTTATGTGAGTGGTAGCATCTTTACACAGCAGCAGAATCTCTTCCTCTGCTACTGAACTCCAGAGGAGAGAGAGAATCTCATAGAAAGCACCATCAGATGTCACACTCAGTGCTCATCTCTAAGATCTCACCTCAGGGTTTCTCTTGGGATGTTCAGAGCTACCTCCCACTTTACTGGTTTTATGCCACAGTTTCTCTAGTCAACCTTTTCTCAGAACCAAGATCGATTTGGGGTTGTTGTCCAGGGAGCCATACCCTCCTCACTCAAGGCCCCAGGGCTCCACTCTTGAGCGCCATGTCTGCTCTCACACCCTGGCTAACTTCATTTGCCTTTAATACACTGTTGCACCCTTCCCAGAGTTATGGCTGCTCTTTGGGATCTTCCTATTTGCCCTATGTGACACATGAGTCCTTGAAGTACAAAGCAATGAAATTCCTCATTCAAGGTCACAAATGAAGGGGCACTGAGTTCTCCTGACTCTGGGGCTCATACTATATTGCTGCCCTGAAAACAACCATGAGACACATTTGGTTTTGCAGACCTTCTCTTTCTATCCTGGATAACTTGGCCCACCTTTGGTCCTGAAACCCTCCAATATTTGGGTGGAGATCTCCAAACTACCAGAGGCATATATTATAGTGCTTAATTCAAATTAAGGCTCATGTCAGGAAAATCCATATTTTGAACTGCAGATGAAAGAAAAATGGCAGCCCAATCAATACAACAGAAGTCTATGGACTCTTTACAGCTCTATAAATTCTTGGAGCTAATATGTCAGCTTCTCCAGGGACAACTTCAGCATTTAAAACAAAAGTCCAGGGGCTGCTGCCTTGTAGGGTAAACTCTCCCCTTCAATCTGGTCAAGATAAATGGGAGATGAAGAACTTGTTTTAACGCATACCAGATGATGGTCACTATCACTATGAACCCCCAATTAAAGCCAGACATCTCAATTGATAACAAGCACCTCATATATCTAATTTTTCATTACTTTGTCATCAATGTGGTCTTATAAAGATTCATCTCCACCCAAGGTCAGAAAATGAAAATGTTAAATCCGATTCTGAAGAGAAATTAAAAAATTAATTTTAAGATCCTGCAGAAAAGGCCAAAGAATATCATTAAGATTTGTAAGTCCCAGCTTCAGCAGCCTCCTTTTCTAGTTCTGGGGCAAAACAAAGTCATTCTTTTTAAGAATCAGCTAGAGACAAACTGCAGTGGTAGCAGCCACCATGCCTTCCAGGCTGAGTCATAAAGACCAGGTTCATGGCCTTCTCCAGGTCTATCATGCAGTCTGGTAGCCTGACTCAACAATTCTTTCATTTTCTTTTCTCATATATTTTTTTCTATCTTCTGGAAACAAAAAGCCAATGAAAATGCAAAAGGTTGGCTGCTTCCAACTTTACAGTAAATAACTTGAAAGGGCTGTAGATTACTTGGACCCTGGGTGTCAACAACAAATGTGTTCCAAATGTAACCCATTTTCAGCAGCACTGAACTATACATTGACATTTCTGTTTGCTGCACAAGGATGTTTGTGTTAGTGGCGCTTTGCCCTAGCTCTCATTTGCCTATTGTGATTCACACAGACCAGCAACGTTAATAAGATGCTTCATTACCCCAGTGGGCCAAAGAGAGAAAAAATATAGCCTCGTGATCTATCTCATTGTACAGTAAATATCCTTATGCTACTCTTATTTTCCATGCAAAACAGTTGTGGATCATAGTTCACTTGTTAAGCTACTGGAAAGAGAACAAATTCCTTATTTTTTTTTTCATGAAGGGGGTTTCTTTTCCTGGACTCTTCAGCAACAGTCACTTAATTCTACTATTTTTGGCGATAATCAGAATCCTGCATATTCAAAAAAAATCAACTTTTGACAGTAACATGTTTGCAGTACATTATAATGGCCTTTGTTTTCACTGATTGCCACATCTGCATTCCGTGCTTCTGCAGAAATTTCTCAACAGAGGTTTTTCATGATATTCCTATATGACAATTGATAATGACCTAGAACTTCTATGCTAGACTCAGAATTTAACAGCCATTTGTCACTTATTATTCTCCCAATTGATCATGCTTATGGCATATTAGGACATTGGGCATCCAGTAATGGATCATACCTGGCAGAGGAGGTGAAAAGAGTAGGACCTCTTTAGTGTCCTTGAAGTTTGTGTTACCTTTGGAAGAGGGTTTGTGGGTATACTATATAGGTTTTGGAGCAGCTAGGGTTTGTCTTCTGGCTCAAGTAAAGACTCACAATGGTAGAAAGATATGTCACTATGAGATCTTTGCAAGAACTTACAGTCAGAATCTGCATTCCACGTGTAAGAACTGACTCATATTTAGCTTGTTTTGTCAAAGGAATGATCAAATCATGGCACTGCAACTGTCTAAACAGTTGGAAAGTTGCTGGAGCAAATCCATTTTGATTTCCAGATAGGAAAATCCAGCAATTACTATCCCTATGTTGGTGTAAAAAAGGTGGTTGTAAACCAGCACTGATATATTTGGGCTGCTTCAGAGACATGGGAAGACTGATGGAATATGATAGGTTTTATACCTAAGTAGCCCCAGATGATTCTGCCCAGGACTCCTCCACTGAATAGGGTCACTAAATGGAAGTTGGCTGACAACAATAAGTCATGCCCAAGAGTATAATTATGTCTCCCTGCTTCTTGCTCTGCGGTCATGGCTTCCTTTCAGACCTGCTATGACCCTGGAAATGGCTGATCTTTACCCTTCTGTGTCCACAAAATCAACAGATTAGTTCAGAGAGGAGGCAGCACTCCTTCAGCAGAGAACTGAGCAGCAAGTTAGTCTTCCACAGGTAGTGTCCATACCCAGATACCATGACAGACCTAACTTGAGATTGATATTCTCCTGTGAATAAGGGTCTTCCCCAAGGTGATCAAGTTAAAAGGAGATCAGTGGCAGGAATGGGGGTTCTCATAAGATACGGAAGAGATGGGTATAAAGGAACTGAACACAGAGTTGAACATGCACAGAGAGGAGACACAGGGCATGGGTAAGGAATTGCCTCAGGATGAAGGAGAGGCAGCCAAGCCTGGGAAAAGACTTGGAAGAGGGCTTTCTTGTTAGCCACCCAATAGTAGTTCTGTACGCCCTGACCTTAGACCTCCTGGAAGAAATGGTAGACACAGGCAGGTAGATACCCTGTGCCCACCCTGGTGGGATGGCAGCCCTGGGAAGCCAGAGGCACCATATCTGAGCCAGAAGGCCCAGAGCCACATCTTCAGCCATCTTTCCACTGTACCCTTTGCAGAGGCATGGACGAAGCAGAGGGAAAGAATGTTCTAGAAGAAGCAAACATGGATTGCTGAGCTTTGTACCTCCATGCCCTCTCTGTGTCAGAGGCTGTATATGTCACTACATACAGTGGTGCTCAGAAAACTGGTTGAATAAATAGGGAACGTGCCTCACAGTTGAGCTCAGAGACCTGCATGGAACTCTTGTTGGGGTGACAGTGCTGGGGCCTGAAGGAAAGAACTCCAAGAGATTGTTCAAGGAAAAGAAAGTACTTGGGGCCAGAGTGATAGTAGAGTGCATAGGGAACTTGCCAATTCAATCCCTAGCATTCCATATGATTCCCCTTCCCACAAGCCCACCAGGAATAATTCCTGAATGTGAAGCCAGAAGAAATCCTTGATCACCATCACCTCACCAAATAGAAGAAAGTACTTTGTGTCAGTACTTTCAGAATTTCCTAGAACTTGGAAGGATGGCAGAAGTAGCCAAGGCGAAAAGAGGAGCCAAGAGCTCCCTGTTGGGCACTGTGTCTGGTGGCAGCGCCAATATTCCAATTTACACTTGGCTGTACACATCTGAGGACATGCAGGAACACAACCTTTGGTCCCCTCAGAGAAACATCTCTGCCACCGTAGGGGTCCTACTCTCTCCAACTGCCCTACCCGCCCCCAACAGGGCTGGTTCTCATAGGCTCTCTGGCACTATGACAGGCACGCATGTATCTCAGATTCCCTCATAATTATGTCTGTCCCCAAATCCAATTCTGTCAGAGCAGCTTTTAGGTAAGATTTACTGCTGCTGGAGAGCAGTGAAGGTGGGGGAAGGCAGTAGCACCTCAGGAGGACAGGGCCTAGCCAGAACAGACATGCTAGGATTTCTGTGTCCTGTTCCTCTGGGACCCTTTTTCAGGAGTTAGTGTGACTGGTATTGGTACTACTCACTTCAAGTTCTATCTCACTGCTCAGCGGCTAAATTCTAAAAATAGAAAAAGCTATCGGTGTGTGTGTGTGTGTGTGTGTGTGTGTGTGTGTGTGTGTGTGTTGCGGGGAGGATTGTAGACAGAAATGTCATCTCACTTTAAGGAGGCATTAAACTAACATTGAGGCTTATTTATTTCCTATGGATTCACTGGTTTAAGGGTGGGGATGTTCACCTCTGGCTGTGCTCAGGCATGTGCACATCTAGACAGTCACATTTGGCTGAACTCAGAGATCATGCATAGTGAGGTTCAAGGGATAACATGTGGTGCTGGGGATTGAACAGGAGTTGGCTACATGCAAGTGCTTTATACCTATCTATCTCTCTAACCTTCATATTTTAAAATTCTCCCTTTAAGTTGGGCTGTTTTAAAAATGCAGCTCTACCTCCAGAAGACTTATCTTTCTCCCAAGCATGCCATGCCCTAAGGCCCATCTCCTAGGTAAGAAACAAACTGACTACAATAGAGTTCCTCAGACCCTCAGCAAGTCAGCCAGTGAACAATTTAGGGATAATGTCTCCTTCCTGTTCCTCCCTCTCCCCACTGCAGTGACCTGACCTCCATGTGATGGAAACTCTCCTCCCTTGGAATCTCCCTTGGAATTTGAGACAGGCTAGCCCCCAAGACCATTGACTAGAGAAAAAGACCAATGCAATGGCATGCAGACAGCCCAGGGTGCCCCCCCAAAAGGAAGGTTATCATTCTTGTCTCTTCAATACCCCAGAATATGGGGCTCTTTCTGAGAGTTTCTCTTCCTGATTATGGACAGAGGGCAGGGAAGAAGAAAGGAGGAAGCTCTGGCAGGGAGTCCCCAGCTGCTCAGCTCATGCAGACCAACCATAGTTAGGGCCTCAAGGCTCTGGCTCATGTCTACTTCAGGGGCATGTGGCAGGCAAGACCATGACTGCAGTCACACTGATGGCTCTGGGAAAGGAAAGGTGAGACAAGTATCTAGAACTTCTCATCTACAACTAGGCCAACACTAGATGTGGCCTAAAAGCAGCATGCTCCTTCCTGGCCTTACTTTTGAGAACTGCCTAGCTGATACAACTTTGGGGGAAACCAGGCCAGAGCTCAGAGGAGTACCTGGCTCACCCACAGCTGTAAATCAATAACTCTGAGGCTGTGATGAGTTTTATGCTCAAGTTGATTCTTATTAACAATCCTAATCTTCCTAGTGCCTTTTCTAGGACTCATATTGCCTGCTTAAGGCCAAGTTTAAATAGTAGGTAAGAAGGAGGCATTATGTGAGGACCTGGTACTTGTCTGGTACTGGTCTCAGGTTGATGAAATGTAGATTATATTCTCAAAGCTAGAAAAAATAGATTTAGAGTGCATTTGGAGCCCACCTTTCCAAGTTTAGCACAGTAGCATTCCTTGATCATTGGAAAGAGTCCATTTAGTGTAGAAGTGTGATCCACAGATACTTTTCAATGCAGCTGCCATCCAAAATCCGCAGCTACCAGTACTAGGACCAACCGACCAGCTATGCATATCTCCTATGCAATGATCCCTGCACAACACACAGAAAACATCAAACTACAAGCATAATAATGGGGGAAAAACTCAGGCCAACACCATGCATAAAGGATGAAGATGACAGCTCTGAAGACCCAAAAAGTGCCAACCAAACTTAACCTCTCAGATAAGGAGGTTCAAGAAGAAATGTAGAGGTTGTTCACAGAACTCAAAGAAAGCATGGATCAAGCTGAATGAACCTCAAATAAGAATAAAGAGGAGGGGGTGGGGGCATATAAAAAGAAAAAAGAGGATATGAAAATAGATATGAGAAAACTCCAAACTGAAATAATAAGACTGAAAAACTTGGCAGGCAATATGAAAACCTTACTGTAAAGTCTCTCCAACAGAGTAATGGCAGATAAGGACCAATTCAGTAAGCTGGAGATGAGATATATAACTCTATACAACAAAAGAGATTAGAAAAGAGTCTTAAAGCAAACAATCAGACAATGGAAAAATCCTCAAAGAATGTAAATAAATGAAAATAAAAGTCTTTGATAAACTGAACAGACAACATAAGACTCATTGGCATCCTAAAGACTCAGGAGAAAAACCCCAAGAAGAATCAATAGTCAAGAACACCATTGCAGAACTCCCAGAGCTAAAAAGTACATGCAACCAAATCCAGCATGCCCCAAGAGTATAGCTAAGAGACCTGAAGAAAACCATCCTAGTCACAATGACGAATCCCACAGATAAAAATAGAATACTGAAAACAGCAAGATCAAAAAGGGAAATTACACAAAATGGAGATCCTTAAGATTAACAGCAGATATGTCACAAGAGATCCTCAAAGACAAAAGGCAGTGGTGGAATAGTGACAAAACTCAATGAAATAAATGCTTTGCCTAGAACAGGGGTCGGCAACCTGCGGCTCGCGAGCCACATGTGGCTCTTTACACTTTTAATTTGGCTCTTCTGTGTGCCGGGCCGGGAGCCGCTCCAGGAGTCAGGACTCTGCGCCTAGCCTCTGTCAGTGCGCACCCTGTGTGCAGCTCTGGCTGCCAGTTCCAAGAGTGTAAGCTGATACCCAGTATCAACCCTAAACAAAGGTGTGACCTCAACGTCATCCTTTCTTAAACCTCTTCCTTTGATATGTAAAAGTCCACTGAATATGTACTTTAGTCTCTCTCTCTTGACCTGAAGCCTCCTGGTATTGGGAATTGGTTTTAATAAAGAAAGAGGTGTTCTAGCTTTTTGGGCTTCAGGCAGAGAG
>PVKC010052349.1:0-10274 GCA_004027635.1 Crocidura indochinensis | reverse complement strand
ACCTCCATGCTATCTCCCGGGCCCCGAATTAATTTTTTGATCATTGCATATTTATAAAATTTATACTGTTTCCAAATGTTTTTTACCTAACCCTTTCTGCTATGTGACCCTTGGTTTAAAAAAACTGGAGTCTAGGGGCCTGGAAAGATAGCATGGAGGTAAGGTGTTTGCCTTTCATGCAGAAGGTCATCGGTTCGAATCCCCGTGCCCCATATGGTCCCCCGTGCTTGCCAGGAGCAATTTCTGAGCATGGAGCCAGGAATAACCCCTGAGCACTGCCGGGTGAGACCCAAAAACCAAAACAAACAAACAAAGAACAACAACAACAACAACAAAACCTGGAGTCTACACTGAGCCATCTTCCAGGCCTAATTTAAGACATCAGCTTTCAACTTTTTTTTTTTTTCCCCAATGGCCACACTCAACCTGACTCAGCCATAACTCATGACTCTGCATTCAGAAATAACTGGCAGGCTATTGGGGGACCATATAGGATGCTGGAGATTGAACGTAGGTTGGCCACATGCAAAGCAAATGCCCTACCTGCTGTGCTATCGCTCTAACCTCTGACTTCTTAGTTTTTTTTTTAATTTTATAAATATTTTTTAAGCACCATGATTACAAGCATGTTTGTAATTGGGTTTCAGTTATAAACAGAACACCCCCCCATCACTAGTAGTGCAACACTCCCACCACCAATAAGAATTACAGGAGCTGGGGCCGGGCGGTGGCGCTGGAGGTAAGGTGCCTGCCTTGCCTTGTGCTAACCTAGGACGGACCACGGTTTGATCCCCCGGTTCCCCATATGGTCCCCCGTGCCTGCCAGGAGCGACTTCTGAGCGAATAGCCAGGAGTAACCCCTGGGCGTCACCGGGTGTGCCCCCCCCCCCAAAAAAAAAGAATTACAGGAGCTAAAGAACTAACACAGTGGGCAGGCCACTTGCTTGGTGCATGGATAATCTGGGTTCAACCCCTGTACCCTGTTTAGTTCCCAAACCCCTCCAGGAGTGAATCCTGAGTGCCCCTAAGTGATAGTAATAATAAAAGAAGCATTACAAATAAACCAACAGGGAATCGGCTATAGAAAGGGCCAAATAGAGAGTACAAGATTATAGCAAAAACTAAACAAAGACATCTGACAACTCCATTTCCACGCAGAAATTTGCTGAAATCTTCTGGAGCTTGTTCTTTTACTGTGTTTACAATGTGGTGGTTTGTGCATGTCTTTTTTCTTTTGTTTAAAGCCCCAATTTATTTTATTTTGGGGACAATACCCAACTGTGAGACTATATGTGGTACTGAGGATCCAATTGGGATTCACAATATGCAAGGCAAACACCTTATCTACTGTAATCTCTCTCTAGCTTCTTAATAATGCTCTAATTCTGTTTTGTTTTTGTTTTTGTTTTTGTTTTTTTTTGGTTTTTGGGTCACACCCGGCAGTGCTCAGGGGTTACTCCTGGCTCCATGCTCAGAAATTGCTCCTGGCAGGCACGGGGGACCATATGGGGCACCGGTATTCGAACCGATGACCTTTTGCATGAAAGGCAAATGCCCTACCTCCATGCTATCTCCTGGGCCCCTCTAATTCTGGTTTAAGATAAAAATTGGTGTTTAGAAATACAGAAACGGGGCCAGGCGGTGGCGCTGGAGGTAAGGTGCCTGCCTTGCCTGCGCTAGCCTAGGACGGACTGTGGTTCAATCCCCCAGTTTCCCATATGGTCCCCCAAGCCAGTAGCGACTTCTGAGCGCATAGCCAGGAGTAACCCCTGAGCGTCACTGGGTGTGGCCCAAAAAACAAAACAAAACAAAAAAAAATAGAAATACAGAAACTAAAAAGGGAAATGCCATGCATGTAGTCTAAATGTGAGTTCAACCAAGAAATTTTTAGAAACTCATTTATGTAACTTCTGCATAAGTGGTCCTAGAGATGGAATGCTAAGTCATGGAAGGGAAGGGAAAGGAAAGTTTGAAATGGGAGCTCTGCTAGGTAGAAAACAAATTCTTCTTTGCAGAACCCAACTCATTAGAAATGAGGAGTAGACTGAAGGTCGGTTTCAAAGGAAAAGTCTGACTGAAGTCTGCCCGCTGTACCCTGAATTATCTGCCCACAGACATGGGGCTCCCTGGTGACAGTGGTACTAATTATAGAAAAACAAGTTGAGTGGAACAAGATGGATTATGTAAATTCACATTGGCTAAGGTTCTTGTTGTCACATTTAGGAATTTTGATGATTAAAAATAAACCTAGGATTTTTTTTTTCTTGTTGTTTTGCAAAGCAATCAACAGAGAAAATATGATTTTCCATAGTCTCAGGCTGAAATCTGGATCAGCCAGAAACACACTATTGATGTTACTGTAAATTACTTGCAGGTAACAGCTCTTTTGTGAATTTGAGAAAAGCTGTAAAGCATCTTTCAGCTTGCATGTTTATATTTTATAGTAGATTAAAATAGAAGTCAAAACTTTCTCTGCTCTATTTCAAGCAGTTTTCTAATTTTAAAATATAACTCTACTTTAAAAGCTAAGGGTTAGAAAATACAGAAAGGAAAATCACTTCATCTTTTCAAAGAAATGTGTGTGTGTGTGTGTGTGTGTGTGTGTGTTTTCAAAGATGGGATGTTGCAATCAATAGTTTACTTAAAAAGATTCTTTACAGATTTAAAAATTTGATAAACCAGGCTGGCTGAATATGTTAACAAAAGCAAATGAAACTGGTATTTAATTTTTTTTCTTAGGGAAACATTACTCAACACTTAATTTAACATGCTGTAATTTTAAATGAGTCTTTTATTTTTTTTTTTCCTTACTGAGACACATTGGAAAAGCAGCTAAATTATTTCAGTCGCCCCCTCACTGAAGAGAAAACTGACATTCTGTGTGACATAGTAGGAAGGTGAAGGGTCTACCAGAGAGACAGCGCTTTCACAGGGAATATTCTGGATTAGCAC
The DNA here is from genome assembly GCA_004027635.1 of Crocidura indochinensis. NCBI lineage: Eukaryota > Metazoa > Chordata > Mammalia > Eulipotyphla > Soricidae > Crocidura > Crocidura indochinensis. The sequence goes on along the minus strand of PVKC010052349.1, from coordinate 7,322 downwards.
CTCCTCATCACAGCCCTTTGACGAAGCAGGGATAGCACTGTTCCACGTGGGTCAGAAAAGCAGGCAAAAGCCAGGCCCTGTTTTCACTGTCACTCCGTACTCCCAAGTAAGGGCATTTTAGCAGTCTACCACTTTGAGAACACCCCAGCTTTTCCCAAATGCAGCTCTCTCCTGCTTGGTGTTAACCTGAAATCCCTAAGCAGACAAAGGAGGTCTTGAAGTTGGCAAGTATTGCCTGTTCCCAATTTAGCAGTGACACAGCACTTTCCTCTGTAATGTGCCTTACAAACATGAACTAATTAAGAGGAACAACACCCCTGCAAGGTATTTAGCAGAATGCAAAAATGAAAATCTACAGGCAAGACACCAGGATACATTAATCACCAAGTGTTATATCATTGTGACCTAAAAAGCCAGCGAGCCTCCCCCACTTCTTAGGCCAGGACCATCGACTGAAAAGGCCGAAAGTTAGACATTGGGGCCCAGCTGCGTGGGGGAGGGAAGTGATGTCTGAAGGTCTGGAAGAAGGCTAGGCGTACTGTGATAATGTCACGTTTACAAAGGGAAAATGTTTGACTAACACAGAGACAGAACTCCAAGAATATGGCCCTTTCAGGAGTATTATTCTCAGAGAACAGAAAAATCAATGCAGTGCTTAATGAATGTACTGCAGACTGACCTCACATAGACACTAGCCAGGAAAGCAGAACTGGCAAAAGTGACACACACAGTTGGAGAACCTAAGAGGGAGGCAACTCGCTGGTGATCAGATCTGCATTTTCTGTTATTTCAGGGCCAAGGGCGATGGGAGTGTCTTCATCACCCAGTGGGCTGATGGCATACCTTGCTCCTTGCTCTGAGCAGTTTTCTCAGGAGGCAGTATTACACAACCCGACTGCAGAGGCTTTTCTTTTTCTTTTCAAATCACATTTAATTTTGTTTTGTTTTGTTTTGTTTTGAGACCACACCTAGCAGACCTCAGGGTTTACTCCTGGCTCTGCACTCAGGAATTACTCTTGGCAGTTGGTCCCATGACAGACAAGTGTCCTACCCACGCACTATCTCTCCAGGCCTCAGGTCAAAGGCTTTTCAAGAAGGGAACCAAGTGTTGCCTGTCTCCAATGATATGCACTTGAAAACTCTGACTGTCCAGTACAACCCAAGTCTCTGTTTCTAAATCTTTGTATGGTCGGTCTCTAGTTCAAAAGATTGGATGCAAAGTGTAAAATGGAAAAGATGTCAAAGTGATGAAACATAGTGCAAATGTATTCAGCAAATTGCATCTTTTTTTTTCTTTTGGGTTTTTGGGTCACACCCGGCAGCGCTCAGGGGTTGCTCTTGGCTCTACACTCAGAAATCGCTCCTGGCAGGCTCGAGAGACCATATGGGATGCCAGGATTTGAACCACTGTCCTTCTGCATGCAAGGCAAACGCCTGCCTTAATTCATGCTATTTCTCCGGCCCCTGCATCTTCTTCTTGCTGCCCTGGGCTGTAGTCAGGGGGGAGGTATAGCTTGGTTTCAGTCTGCCATGATACGCTATAGCTTGAAGGACCCCATTTTTCCAGTCAAGACTTGCAGATGTTCTCTCGTACCTGATTGGCTCTGCCTCGTAGGACAACCACCCATCACATGTGTTAATGCTTCTTGACTATCTGACTTTGTCCAAATCAAGGTGAGCTACCATCGCAAATTTCAGGACAAATTTTGTTGTTTTGTTTTGTTTTGTCTTGAAGCCTACACCAGTCTGTGCTCAGGGGCTTGCTTCTAGCTCTGCATTTAGGGATCACTCCTGGTGGGTTCAGGAACCAAACGGGATGCAGGAGATCAAACCCAGGTCGATCATGTGTAAGGCAAGCACCCTACACATGGTTTATTTCTCCAAGTCAGACTTTGAAGATGTAGTTTATAAAACAAAATGTAAGGCATAGAGAGATAGTCCAGCAAGCAAGATGCTGTTCTTTCACACAGCTATCTGGGTTCGATTTCTGGCACCCCGGATAGTTCCCCGATCCTGCCAGGAGTGATCTCTGACCACAGAGTGAGGAGTAAGCCCTGACCACCACCAAGTAAGGTCAAAAATAAACATTGAAGTGTTGTGTCTAGGCAATGGCTCTAGCAAAAATGAACTGCCTTGCAAGTGTGAGGCCCAAGTTTGAGTGTAGTTCTTGCTCATGGGAGCCCAGCTGCTCTGCTGAATGGGATCCCAGGCACTGGAACGGTGTGGCTCTTCTGGGTAAATACTTTATTGTTTTGTTTTGTTTTGTTTTGTTTTGCATTTTAGTTTATTTATTTATTTTTAATTTTAATTTTATTGTTATTTTTAAAAAGTTATTATTGGGGCCAGAGTGATAGAAGAGCAGGAAGGGCATTCACCTTGCATGTGGCTGACCTTGGTTTGATCCCTGGCATCCCATAAGGTCCTCTGAGCACCAACAGGAGAAATTTCTGAGCACAGAGCTAGAAGTAACCCCTGAGCACCACCAGCATGGCCACCAAACAAACAAACAAACAAAATTACTTGTTAAAATGAGAATGTACGAACTGGGGAGATAGTATAGTGAATAAGGTGCTCGCATTGCATGGAACGAACCTGGGTTTGGTCCCAGGCAGATCGTATGTTTTCTCAAGAAAACTGCCAGGAGTGATTTCTGAATGCAGAGTTTGAAATAAGTTCTGAGCATTTCTGGATGTGATAACTTCCAAAAAACTAACAAAACATACAAGTATGTTCAGGATGTATATTAATATAGTATGTTATATTAATATTAATGTAGTGGTATATATTAATATTAAGATATTAAACATCATAAATATGTGATATATTAATACATTAATAATGATATTTTAAATAAATATATTAAGGGGCCCGGGAGATAGCATGGAGGTAAGGCGTTTGCCTTTCATGCAAAAGGTCATTGGTTCGAATTCCGGTGCCCCATATGGTTCCCCGTGCCTGCCAGGAGCAATTTCTGAGCATGGAGCCAGGAGTAACCCCTGAGCACTGCCAGGTGTGATCCAAAAACAAAACAAAACAAAATAATAATAAATAAATATATTAAAATCAATTCTTTCTCTTTTGACTTTAATTTAATTTTTGGTCATATCTGGCTGTGCTGATGGGTCGCTCCTGGCTCTGTGCCCAGAGTTCATTCCAGGCAGGGTTCAGGAGACTGAACCAGAGTTGACTGCACACAAAATAGTACTTTACCCTGCCCCCTCTCACATCCCCATGCTATCTCTCTGACCCCTCTTGATGTTTGGAAATGCCATGTTTCCAGAAAGGCTGGATTAGACAGCATTCCCACCAGCAATGAATGAGAGCTCCTTTCTCACACCAGCACTGGTTGCTCTTTTCTTTGTTTGTTTGTTTTGGGGCCACACCCATTGACGCTCAGGGGTTACTCCAGGCTATGCACTCAGAAATTGCCCCTGACTTGGGGGACCATATAGGATGCCAGGGGATCAAACTGTGGTCATCCTCGGTTAGCACGTGCAAGGCTTACCACTTTTGCCACTGCTCAGGCCCCAACACTGGTTGCTCTTATACTTTGTGATGTGCACTGGTCTTTGTGGTGTGAGATAGTATCTCATTGGGTTTTTTTGTTTGTTTGGTTGGTTTTTTGTTTGGTTGGTTTGTTTTTGGGTCACACCCAGTGATACTCAGGGGTTACTCCTGGCTATGCACTCAGAAATTGTCACTGCTCCAGCCCTCATTGTTGTTTTGATTTGCATCTCCCTGATGATTAGTGATGTGGAACATTTTTCTATGTGTCCTTTGGCCATCTTTATTTCTTTGAGGAAGTGTCTCTTTATTCTCCCTATTTTTGGATGAAGTTGGATTTTTTTCCTTGTTAAGTTCTACCAGTAGCTTATATATCTTAGATATTAACCTTTTATCATGTAGATAATTAGTTTCTCCCATTCTGTGGGTGGCCTTTGTATCCTAGTCATTGTTTCCTTTGAAGTGCAGAAGCTTCTCAGTTCAATGTCTCATATGTTTATCTGCTTTCACTTGTTTGGGTAGTGGTGTTTCCTCCTTGAAGATACATTTAGTCCCAATTTCATGAAGAGTGTTTTTTTTTTTCTGTTTTTGTTTTTGGGTCACACCCAGCAGTGCTCAGGGGTTATTCCGGGCTCCATGCTCAGAAATTGCTCCTGGCAGGCACGGGGGACCATATGGGGCGCCGGGATTCGAACCGATGACCTTTTGCATGAAAGGTAAACGCCTTATCTCCATGCTATCTCCCGGGCCCCATGAAGAGTGTTTTACCTATGCTTTCTTCTATGTACCTTATGGTTTCGGGTCTGACATCAGATTTTTGTTTTGTTTTGTTTTGGTTTTGGTTTATTGGGTCACACCCAGCAGTGCTCAGGGGTTACTCCTGGCTCTACGCTCAGAAATCACTTCTGGCAGGCTCGGGGGACTGTATGGGATGCTGGGTTCGAACCACCGAACCACCGAACCACCGTCCTTCTGCATGCAAGGCAAACACTCTACCTCCAAGCTATTTCTCTGGCCCCTAATCCTTTTGTTTTTGTTTTTATTTTTTGGGCCACACACAGTGACACTCAGGGGTTACTCCTGGCTATGCGCTCAGAAGTCGCTCCTGGCTTGGAGGACCATATGGGAAACCGGGGGATCCAACCTCGGTCCGTCCTAGGCTAGCGCAGGCAAGGCAGGCACCTTACCTCCAGCGCCACCGCCCGACTAATCCATTTTTTTCAAATCCATTTTGATTTGACCACAAAAACTAGAAATTGAGCTTCCTTATGACCCAGCAATACTACCCAAGCAATACAAAACCTCAATACAAAAGTGCCCTCTCACTTCTATGTTCATCGTAGCACTAAATTCAGTAGTGCTATTTTTACAATAGCCATAATCTGGAAGCAATCCAGGTACCTGACAACCCAGGATGATTGACTTAAAAAACTGTGATATGGGTCCGGAGAGATAGCACATCGGCATTTGCCTTGCAAGCAGCCCATCCAGAACGTAAGGTGCTTGGTTCGAATCCCAGTGTCCCATATGGTCCCCCGTGACTGCCAGGAGCGATTTCTGAGCAGATAGCCAGAAATAACCCCTGAGCACTGCGGGAATGGCCCAAAAAAACAAAAATAAATAAATAAATAAATAAAACTGTGGTACATCTATACAATCGAGTACTGCACAGCGGTTAGGAAAAGTGAAGTTATTAAATTTGCTTATACCTGGATGGGCATGAAGATTATTATGCTGAGTGAAGTAAGTCAGAGGGAGAGGGATAGACATAGAATAATCTCACTCATCCACGGAATCTAAGGAAAATATAAGCCAGTGTGTGGATGATATCCAGAAACAATAGAGATGAGAATTAGGAGGACCAATCCATGATAGGAAGCTTGCCACAAAGAGCAGAAAGTGCAGTTAGAGTAGAGAAGTCTACTGTGACAATGATAGTTGTATTGATCATCTGGGTGATGAAGGGAGTAAAGTGATAAGCATGGCACCCCTTCATTAACAATAGCCCAATGGGGGCTGGAGAGATAGCATGGCGGTAAGGCGTTTGCTTTACATGCAGAAGGATGGTGGTTCGAATCCCCCAGCATCCCATATGGTCCCTCGAGCCTGTCAGGGGTGATTTCTGAGTGTAGAGCCAGTAGTAACCCTTGAGTACTGCTGGGTGTGAGCCAAAAACCAAAAAAACAAAAACAACAACAACAACAACAACAACAAAAACAATAGTGCATACCACACTGTCTAAAAAGAAAGAGAGCGAGAAAGAGAGAGAGAGAAAGTGAAGTTAAATGTCTGCCCCAGAAGTATGGAGGGTGGGTGTGAGGAAAAAGGGTATCAGGGAGGGTGAGAGGGAAACTGGGGACATTGGTGTATAAATGAACAGGTGTGAAGTTTGTTGAACATTGAATGCCATGAAAAACTTTGTGGAAAAAAAACTATGTTATAAACAATCTTGTAAAGATCGGGGGCCCCCGGAGATAGCATGGAGGTAAGGTGTTTGCCTTTCATGCAAAGGGTCATTGGTTCGAATCTCAGTGCCCCATATGGTCCCCCGTGCCTGCCAGGAGCAATTTCTGAGCACGAAGCCAGGAGTAACCCCTGAGCACTGCCGGGTGTGATCCAAAAACCAAAAAAAAAAAAAAAAAAAAAAAAAAAAAGATGATGCTTAAATAAATTGTTTTTAGAATTCATGTCTCGGGCCCAGAGAGATAGCACAAGGCGTTTGCCTTGCAAGCAGCCGATCCAGGACCAAAGGTGGTTGGTTCGAATCCCGGTGTCCCATATGGTCCCCCATGCCTGCCAGGAGCTATTTCTGAGCAGACAGCCAGGAGTAACCCCTGAGCACTGCCAGGTGTGGCCCAAAAACCAAAAACAAAAAAACAAAACAAAAAAAATTCATGTCTCAAAAAGACTTTGCTTCCATTTGTGGATCACATATGCTTCACTTGGACAGTGTTGGCCAAGCAGCTAGTTCTTTTTTTTTTGTCTGTTTGTTTTTTGGGGGCCACACCCGACAGTGCTCAGGGGTTACTCCTGGCTCTGCACTAAGGAACAGTTCCTGGCTCTGGGGACCTTATGGGATGACAGGGATAGAACCAGCATCCATCCTGGATCAGCTGTGTGCAAGGCAAATGCCCTACTATTGTGCTACCACTCCTAAGCAGCTAGTTCTTGATGATGATGCCATCTTGATGATGGCAAATCACATTCATCAGCCCAATTTTTTTTTTTTTTTTTGGTTTTTGGGTCACACCCAACGGTGCTCAGGGGTTACTCCTGGCTGTCTGCTCAGAAATAGCTCCTGGCAGGTATGGGGGACCATATGGGACGCCGGGATTCGAACCAACCACTTTTGGTCCTGGATTGGCTACTTGCAAGGCAAACGCCGCTGTGCTATCTCTCTGGGCCTATCAGCCCAATTTTTTGTCTTTAAGGTACTTTCTTTACATTGGAAAACCTACAGTAATTGATATACAGCATTCGAAGAAGAAATTCAAATGCCTTCTTTCCACTCCCCAGTATCTGCCATGTGCAGCTCCTGACTCTAGAGGAGGCAAAGGTAAGATATGACTGGTGATATTTGTGGGCAGTAGGCAAATCTTGGTGATTAAAATGAGAAAGAAATAAAGTAACAATAAGAATCATACTAGGGGGGCCCGGGAGATAGCATGGAGGTAAGGCGTTTGCTTTTCATGCAAAAGGTCATTGGTTCGAATCCCGGTGCCCCATATGGTCCCCCGTGCCTGCCAGGAGCAATTTCTGAGCATGGAGCCAGGAGTAACCCCTGAGCACTGCCGGGTGTGACCCAAAAACAAAAACAA
>PVKC010052348.1:0-10274 GCA_004027635.1 Crocidura indochinensis | reverse complement strand
TTTTTTCCTTGTAAAGTTCTGTCAGTGCTCTGTATATTTTGGATATTAGCCCCTTATCTGGTGGGTTTTGGGTGAATAGTTTCTCCCACATGGTGGATGGTTCTAGTATCCTGGGCACTATTTCCTTTGAGGTGCAGAAGCTTCTCACCTTAATGTATTCTCATCTGTTTATCTCTGCTCCCACTTGTTTGGAAAGTGCAATTACCCCTTTGAAGATGCCTTTAGTCTCAATGTCATGGAGTGTTTTACCTACGTGTTGTTCTATATACCTTATGGTATCAGATATGATATAGATGTCTTTTATCGATTTAGATTTTACTTTTGTACATGATCTTAACTGGGGGTCTATGTTTGCTTGTTTGCAAGTGGCTAACCATTTCTGCGAACATCACTTATTGAAGAGGCTTTTCCTGCTCCACTTAGGTTTTTTTTTTTTTGCTCCTTTGTCTAAAATTAGATGATTGTGTGTCTGAGGAACATTCTCTGAGTACTCAAGTACTCCACTGATCTGAGGGTCTGTCTTTATTTCAATACCATGCTGTTTAGATAACTACTGCTTTGTAATATAGTTTAAAGTTGGGGGCAGTAATGCCTCCCATATTCCTTTTCCCTAGGAATTCTTTGGATATTCCAGGGTATTTATTGTTCCAAATGAATTTGAAATGTACTTGATTCACTTCTTTGAATAATGTCATGGATAGCTTTAGAGAGATAGCATAAAATATGTACAATGCTTTGGAGAGAATTGCAATTTTAATGATCTGAATCCTGCCAATCCATGAGCAGGGTGTGTGTTTCCATTTCCGCGTGTCTTGCGTATTTCTTGTTGTAGGGCTTTATAGTTCTTTTTGTATAGGTTCTTCACATCTTTGGTCAAGTTGACTTCAAGATATTAGAATTTGTGTGACACTAGTGTGAATGGGGTCATTTTCTTAATGTCCATCTCTTCCCTATCATTATTTATGTAGAAAAAGTCCATTGATTTCTGTGTGTTAATTTTGTAGCTTTCCACCTTTCTATATGAATCTATTGTTTCTGGAAGTCTTTTGATAGAGTGTTTGGGGTTTTCTAAGTAGAGTATCATGTCATCTGCCAGCAGTGAGAGCTTGACTTCTTCCTTTCTTATCTGGATTCCCTTTATATTTTTTTCTTTCCTAATCGCTATAGCAAGTACTTCCAGTACTCTGTTGAAGAGTGGTGAAAGCAGGCAGCCTTGTCTTGTAGCAGAATTTAGAGGAAAGGGTTTTAGTTTTTCTCTGCCGAGGATAATATTTTCCATTGACTTGTAGACGTTGGCCTTAACTATATTGAGAAAGGTTTATTTAATTCCCATCTTGCTGAGAGTTTAGATCAAGAATGGGTCTTGGACCTTATCAAATTCTGTTTAGTCTATTGATATGATCATGTGATTTTTCTTTTTCTTTTTGTTTATGTTTTGTATTATAGTGTTAGATTTATGGATGTTAGACCATCCTTGCATTCCTGGGATGACACCTACTTGATCATAGTGAATGATCTTTTTGATGAGGCATTGAATCCTATTTGCCAGGATTTTGTTGAAGATATTTGCATCTGCATTCATCAGGGTATTGGTCTGTAATTTTCTGTTTTGGCAGCATCTCTGTCTGGTTTTGGTATTAAGGTAATATGGGCTTCATAAAAACTGTTTGGGAGTGTTCCCATTTTTTCAATTTCGTGGAAGAGCATGGCTAGGGTAGGTACAGTTACTCTTGAAAGATTTGAAAGAATTCATTAGTGAATCCATCTAGGCCTGGGCTTTTCTTTTTTGGCAGACATTTGATTACAGATTCAATTTCCTCAATAGTGCTGTGGGTGTTTATATATGCTACATACTTCTTACTTAACCGTGGAAGGTTATATGTGTCCAAGAATTTATACATTTCTTCCAGGTACTCACGTTTAGTAGCATAGAGTTTCTCAAAGTAGTTTCTGATTACCCTTTGGATCTCTGCAATATCTGTCTTAATCTCCCACTTTTCATTTTTAATACAGGTTATCAGGTTTTTCTCTCTTTTTCTTTGTGAGTTTTGCCAATGGTCTGTCAATCTTGTTTATTTTTTCAAAAAAAATCAACTTCTGCTTTCGTTGATTTTCGGATTTTTGGAGGGGTTTTCACTTCATTGATTTCTGCTCTCAGCTTTGTTATTTCCTTCTGGCTCCCTATTTATCATTCCTTTTGTTGGTCATTTTCTAATTTTATGAGTTGTGTTATTAAGCCATTCGAGTATGCCATTTCTTCCTTCCTGATGTGTGCTTGCACACATAAATTTTCCTCTCAGGACCGCTTTTGCTGTGTCCCATAGATTTTGGTAATTTGTGTCTTCATTATCATTTGTTTCCAGGAAAGTTTTGATTTCCTATTTGATTTTATCTTGTACCCACTAGTTGTTAAGTAGTAGGCTGTTTAATTTCCAATAGCTAACGTATTTCTTCACTGTCCCTTTGTAGTTCACTTCTAATTTCAGAACCTTTTGGTCAGCAAAGGAAGCATGCAAAATTTCTATCCTCTTCATTTTATGGAGGTATATATATTACAGTGTATACAATATAGTATATATAGTACAATGCATTGCAGTAGTACAGTACACTATAGTATATATATATAGTATAGAGAAGGATTTTCTATGTCTTTTTGTAACATAAAATCTCAAATACAAATCTAGCTCAGAGTTTGGGACATCAAGTATGATAGGGCTATAGGCAGAAACCCTTGGAACAATGCCCTTTACTACTGGTAAGTCATTCTAGAATGAATTTATAAATAAGGGAAGAACTTGTATTTGCAGCAAATGAAAACAAACACAACATGGCTGTTTAGTATTGTTTATATATTGAAGTACATTTAAGGAAAATTTTGCATTAAACAGTGTCTGTTATTTTTATGTGCTTTGAAATAATTAGCATCCTACCCAGCTTCTCTTCTTGTCAGGTCAAGCAGTGTTCCAAAAGAGATCCATGTATTCAACCAAATACATACTTATACCACACCAGAATTTCTACCTTGCTTTGTTTTCTTTTTCACTTTATAGCCATCAGTTCTGATGCTGTGACAGTAGAAAAGGACAGTTCTTTGGAGTTAGCATTAATCAAGGGAGCTCAGGGACACAAGTGATATTTCTAGCCCGCCCTCCATTGTTCTTTCATGCTGACTTCATAATGACTGTTTAAGAGGCCTAGTGCACTTAAGCATCCTGTTATCACTGCTCTAGCTCTGCATGTTTCTACTCTGCTCTGGAGAACCCTGGAATATACCCTCTCAAAGCCATGTTTCCCAAGAAGCAATGAATCACTTGAAGGTAAATTTACTGTTCTGGGACACATGGTCCACATGAAAATCAGAAAGTAGACCAGGAAATTCTACTGGCAGACCAGTCACTTTAACAGAAGAACTCTCTATATTATAGTTATGTAGAGAGAGAATAAGATTCTTCCTAGGTAAACTTTAGTACCCGTTTAGAGGATTTTGTCAAATATAAAGACACTCAAGAAATGAATAAATTTATCTAGAGAGATGATAGTGTGAGAACAGGGGACAAAAAGTATGTTTTCTAAACTGTGAAAATGAGATTGCTCAAAAACCTGTCTTAGATCTTAAAGTTGAAACAAATAGATTGATTATCAAAATATTTTGTCACTATATATCTTTTTTTGTGTGTGAGTATTTTTTTATTTATTTTTCTTTATTTTAATATTTTGATTACATATATGATTGTGATTAGGTTTCGGTCATAAAAAGGACACCCCCTTCACTAGTGCAACATTCCCACCACCAATGTCCCAAATCTCCCTCACTCCCACCCCACCCCCACTTGTACTCCAGACAGGCTTTCCAGTTCCCTCATTCATTCTCATGCTTAGGGTAGTTCTCTGTGTAGTTATTTCTATAACTGCACTCACCACTCTTTGTGGTGAGCTTCATGAAGTGAGCTGGAAGTTCCAGCCCTCCTATCATTGTCTCTGATGATTATTGCAAAACTGGCTTTTATTTTCTTTAAAACCCATAGATGTGTGAGACTATTCTGTAACCCATAGATGTGTGAGACTATTCTGTGTCTCTCTCTCGCTCTGACTTATTTCACTCATCATGGTAGATTCCACGTACATCCATGTATAGGAATACTTCATGACTTCATCTCTACAGACAGTTGCATAATATTCCATTGTGTATATGTACCACAGTTTCTTTAGCCATTTGTCTGTTGAAGGACATCTTGGTTGTTTCCAGAACCTGGCTATTGTGAATAGTGCTGCAGTAGATATAGGTGTGAGGAAAGGGTTTTTGTATTCTATTGCTGTGTTCTTAGGGTATATCCCAAGGAGTGCAATAGCTGGATCGAATGGGAGTTCAATTTACAGATTTTGGAGGAATCTCCATATCGCTTTCCATAGAGGTTGGACTAGACAGATTTGTCAATATTTGTATTAGATTGTTTGCTGGTCTCTCATTCGGTGTGTAGATGTTTAGTAGTCTAATTTCTTCCAATTGCAGATATCCCTTAATTAGTACAAAATGTCCATGTTTGTCCCTTACAACTTTTCTGAGTCTAAAGTTGGTGTCATCAGATATTAATATGGCCACTTACTTTATTAAGGGTGCTGTTTGCTTGAATGATTTTTCTCCAGACTTTGATTTTGAGCCTATGTTTATTCTGACTATTCAGGTGTGTTTATTGTAGGCAGCAGAAGATTGGGTTCATCTTTTTGACCCACATTGCCACTCCAGTCATCTTTGTGGATAAGTTTGTTGTGTTTCTTGATCCATCTTGTCTTAAAGAAGATCTTTCACTTTTTCCTTCAAGGCTGGTTTTGCATTTGTGAAGTTTCTTAGCTGTTGATTTTCCATGAAGCTATGTATCCTTCCTTCAAACCTGAACTTGAGTCAGGCTGGGTGCAGTATTCTCGGTGAGGCATCCATTTCATTCGCAATATTCCACCACTGTCTTCTGGCCTTAAGCGTTTCTTTTGACATGTCTGTTATAAGTCTTAAGGATGCTCTATTGAATGTAATTTGTAAGTTCCCTTTTTGAATTTGCTGCTTTCAGTATTCTATCTTTATCTGTGGAATTGTCATTGTAAATAGGATGTGTCTCGGGGTGTTTTTCTTCGGGTCTTTTTGGCATAAACTCTTTGGGTATATAGGATTTGATGGCATGCAGTCTTTAGCTCTGGGAGTATCTCTGTGATGATGTCTTTGACATTTGTTTCTTCCTGGGGATCTCCCAACTTGGCCTAGGGACACCAATGATTCTTATGCTGTTTCTGTTGAGTTTATCAACGACTTCTATTTTCATCTGTTCACATTCCTTGAGTACTTTTTCTATCGTCTAATCATTTGTCTTAAGGTTCTTTTCCAATTTCTTCTTCTGTATTGAGTTGTTCTGCATCTCATCTTCCAGCATGCTGATTTTGTTCTCAGCTGCTGTTACCCTGCTGGAGCGGCCATCCACTGAGTTTTTCAGTTGAGCTACCGTGTTTTTCAGATCTGTTATTTCAGTTTGGAGTTTTCTGATTTCTGTCTTTGTGATCTGTTCAGATCGATCTATGTTTTCTTTGAGTTCTATGAATATCCTCCATATTTCTATTCTAAACTCCTTGTCTGAGAGGTTAATCAGATGGTTTGAATTTTTGGGTCCTCAGAGCTATCATCTTCATTCTCTGTGCATGGTGTTTGTCTATGAGGTTTCCCCCATTTTGCTATGCATTGCAAAACGTGCTCATTATAGCATTTAATCCAGACATCACCTCTGATTAAAAAATCAAGTCAAATTATTTTATATATTTTTGTTTTTCAGGTTAAAGTTTTTTTTTTTTAAATAAAGCAACTAGTTTCAGTCACGCGCGGTTGGGGGATGCAAAAAATGTTTTCTTGTTCCTAGGAGAGAATGACAGAAAATAATTGAGAAATACTGGCTTATGCAAAGATGAACGTGGAGAGTATTATTGCTAGGAACACTGAGTCTGAAGAAGAGGAATAGACAGACAATGATCTGTCTATTTGTGAAATATAAAGAAATATAGTATGATTTTAATATCCAGAGATATTAGAAATGAGGGGAAACTTGCTACAAATAGTGGAGGGAATGCAGTTGGGGCAAAAGAGTTCCACTCAGACAAGTTATTTTAGAAATGATTACTATGGACAAGAACAAGGTGTTAAAAACGAAAAATGATATACATTTTACCCCTTCAAGGCAACATTGCTTATCATGAGATAGAGAAAAATACATGTGGGATGAGTAGGCAAATATCTGTCCAAAAATAAGTATTTGAAAAAGGAAAAATATTGGGAGTACTGATGATAGGATATATATTCCACAGGTGAAGTGGAATATATATTATTGTACTAAATCTGAACCAGGAACAATTTTTGTAACATGGTGCTTATATTAGAAATAAACCTCAATCATTAACAATTTTATACCTGTGTATCTCACAGTCATGCCTAATTTTGTAACCACGATGCTTAAAGAAAAATATATACAAATATGAACTATTTTATAGCTTTTTTTACTCATTGTGAGTCAATTAACAAATTTATATATTAAAATATAATGTTAAAATAATTGTAAAAATATATTATTAATAATAATCTTCATAATGTTTGAAACTTTTTCTGTTTTTGATTTTTTCATAATACTATGAAAGTTATGAAAATAGAAGTTTAGCTCTATGACATATTTAGTGTTCTGGAATTAGCTTCTTTAATATAGGAGAGTTTAAAAAATCTAAAATCTAATCTGGAAATTACATGTAAATTATAAGAAAGGGATATATAATTTGTGGGTTTCACATAGTAAATTTTACAGTTACGCAGATAATAAGCAGAAATAAAAATTTAATACAATTAATTTTAATAAAATTTAATTTTTTAGCCTTCCTTTTTTTTCATTGTTGAAAGTACATTTTTTTTCTTCACAGAATTATGTATGGTACATAGTGACAATGAATGAGGGGCATTCCCACCACCAGTGTTGTCTTCCCTCCACCCCCGTTCCCAGCATGCATCCCATATCTCCTTCCTCCCCCCTCCAAAGTACTAGTGTAACTGGTCTCCACTTTACAGCTTGTTGTAGATTATGTATTCTGTAGTCTTTTGAGATAAAAAGGATAAGAAAAAAAGAAAGAAAAAATTTGGTAACAACTACCAAAAAGAAAAGAGAAAAAAATGCAACAGGTTAGTAAGAACAGAAAAAAAATATCACCAAATAATAATCACAGGAGTGAAAAGGGAAGAGAAAAGTTGAAGAAAAAAGAGAAGGAAAATAAAGTAAAAAACTAACAAATCAAATGAAAACAAAACAAGAAAAAGAAGGGGTACTGGAGTGGCAGGGTTTGTCATTCCTCCATTTTATTTTTTTATTTTTATTTATTTATTTTTTTTTGCATAGGCACAGTAAGCATTGGGGGAGAATGGGAATTCCCATCACTTAAGAGATTCAGGGCATCTCCATCCTTGAAACATACCATCATGGAATCAAACCCTGGCTCCATAGATACTCATTACCTCATCCCAAGGGCTTTTTATGTGGTGTCAGGAAACTTTCCTCTCAGTTGTGGGTGAGAAAGTGACGCCACTGTAGCTAGCAGTCTTGATCTTTACGCAGGTCCTAGGACAGGGTATAGGTTAGAGTCTTTACAGTTTTAGAGGTTCTGTTCCATTATTGTTGTTGTGCTCAGTCTTCTGTAACAGATGCTCCCTGTTTTCATTCAATCCCTAAGCTGAAGTATGGGATATGGATCTAAGGGTTCTGCTCAGTCTCTGTTGTCCAAGTTGGGCCTGTGTAATAAGAAGTCCCCCCCCCTTTTTTTAAATAAGAGTCCTGGGCTATAGTCAAGGGTCCTTATTGGTCCCAAGGAAAGTTCTGACAGTAGCAGTTGTCAAAGTCAGTTTTATGTAGATGGTGCTCTTATTTTTCGCAGTTCAAAGGACAGTACATCCTCTGATTTCCATTTAGTGTATAAATTTTACTTTTAATAAAATTTAACTAATTAAATAATATAAAATTTAACAACATGCTGTTTATGATATATAACATATTATGTATGATACAAATTATATATAAGTAATAAATTTTAATAAATTAAAATAGAGCAGAAATAACAAGTTATATTTCAAGAAGTGAGTAGAGGATTTGTTGCATATTCTTACTAAAAGGGAAGCTCAAGAATGTGGAAGTTCCTAAAAAAAGAGAGACAAAAATTAAGTAATTATTAAAAGTAAAGAACAAGGCAACAGAGGAATTGTTCACACAATAGTGTGCTTCCATAGCATGAGAACAAACTTGTTTCGATCCCTAGTAAGACATCTAGACTCCAAACCAACACAAATAATTGATGGTCATATGGCAAGCAGACATAGGATTAAATCCTCAACTCAGCTTGTGTGATCCCTGAAGGCAACAAAAAAATGTAAAAAGAAAGACTGCATAGTACATACAGTAGGTTGGGTTCTAGGTGTATGTTCTGTCCTGTATACTATAAAATGTCCCTTGAATACTGAGAAGAGTCATGCCTGAGGACAGAGCTGCAAAAAGTGTTCACCCAGAAGATGAAATAAACTTGAAATAAATATAAACAAAGTGAATCAAACCTCGAGACATATATTCTAAATTAATACATTGTTTTTATATTACCTAAAGTGTTATTTTAGTAACGTGTTTAGGTACTTTAAATAGCAAAGTACACTGAACCATGTGCTTTTTGAAGGAACACTGTAATAGACCATAGGATTCCTTCAGCCATTTTAGTTGAGACTATGGTTAGTGGTCCTTTTAAATCTCATTGTGAATCACTCTGACTCACCAATTTCAAACTACATGAAATTCAGAATAATGCTTATGGCTTTACCTAAATGCAAATAAGGCGTTAAGTAATATTAGTCTTGACATTCCTGTTGTCCTGTTATTTTCTCAAATCTCATTTATTGTCTAATTGTCTTGACTTCTTTCAGTATTTTGTGTTGATGAAGTGAAACTGTAAGAAGACCCGTACTTTAAGGTCAGCACAGCTTAGAGTGAACTGAGAAGAGATACAACAGTGATCCATCCTTTCAGCAGTCTCCTACACTGACTTCAGATCTTCATAAAGGTTGCATAGTTGTCATAGGTGAGGAACTATTAAGAGTGACCATGCAGCTGCTGCTGCTCTGGCTAGAGGTGTTCATTTTTCACTGTGGTTGTTCACAATTTAAACACTCTCAAGAGAAAGGTAGACCAGAAGTAATGATACCCTTGAAGATAACAAACTCTGACAGTAGCATGAAGTCTAGAGAGTGGGTCTCTTACAGCATGAAGATTAATGGCTTTAGAGAAGTTGTCCACATAAAAGTCATTAAGCCTTTGTTGGCCAGGAACATGCCATTGTTCACCTACACAGATCGGGGTGCTCTCCATCAGGAACATCCTATCATCCAGAACAACTGCTATTATTATGGCTACGTAGAAGGGGACTCATTTTCCTATGTTTCCCTCAATACATGTTTTGAGGGATTTCAAGGAATTTTACAGAAAAGCAACACTGTTTATAAAATAGAGCCAAAGTTAAATTCAACCAAATTTGAACATCTGGTTTATAAGCTGGCGAGTGAAGAGAAAAATTTTCCAGCTTTGAAAAATGAATTAACAGATGAAGAATCTCAATGTGAATTCAAGACTAAAAAGGAAAACCAGGTAACCACTTCAAAACAGAGTGGATATGTGGGCTGGTGGACCCACAAACGATATCTTAAATTAGCATTTGTTGTTGATAATAATGTGTATAGTGATTATCAATCTAATATCACAGCGGTAAAGAATTTAGTTCTAACTTTATTCAGTGGAGCATACACAGATTTTTTGCAATTGGATTTAACACTAATTTTAACAGGAATTGAAATCTGGACTAACAAAAATCAAGTAGAATATAGCGGTTCAATTAAAACAGCTTTATATAATTTCCAAAAATGGAAGATAAAATATTTGGATCTACGCATTTCATATAATATGGTAGTGTTATTTTGCCGTATACCAGGAAGTAGCCAGTATTACACTACTCATTTACATGTTATATGTGATCTTCTCTGGAATTTAATTGTATTTCAGCACACAATATATGCAGATATACAACAGTCTGCATTTATGTTAACAAGAGCAGTTGCAGACACTATTGGTATTAAACGTGATACTATGCATTGTGCATGTTTGACACCAAATTGTTTGATGAATGGAAGAGAAATATTATCAAAAAGCTTCAGTAACTGCAGCTACAGTGATTAT
>PVKC010052347.1:0-10283 GCA_004027635.1 Crocidura indochinensis | reverse complement strand
GAAGGAAGGGAGGGAGGAAAGAAGGAAGGAAGGAAGGAAGGAAGGAAGGAAGGAAGGAAGGAAGGAAGGAAGGAAAGAATTAGAGAGGAAAGAATTTTGTTATTCCCTTAAAAAGAAAATACTAGCACACCAAAAATCCACAAAGGACATAGTAAGAAAAAAAAAGCTGAAATACTTCATACTCCTTCCCTTAAATTTTACAAGCTGGGTTTAGTAATGGTAATGTAATTAATTTGTGCATTATATCTATGACCATCCATACAGTAATAGGTAAGAATGATGGAGTTCTGTTCAATAATCTGGAGTGTTATATAATTATTAGAAAACTATCAGGGAGCAGAGAAAAATGAAAGAATATATGAATAGGCTTCCTTGTTATGCAGCAATAAAGAGCAAATTATGCTATTCCAAATCCTATAATTAAAAATCAGCCTCAGGGGTTATTTAAAATTTAAACATAAGCATACCATATAACCTTTGTGGTCAGTTTCCTATTAAATCTTTAATGAAGTATGTAACATCATACTTAGACTAATATATTATTTATCAGTGGTAAGAAAAGTTGGCTATATGATCTCAAAACTATGCTATGTACCAGATACTGTGTAATTATAAACATAAATGTATAACCATCTTCAATGTCAACACAAGAGAAATAAAAACATAAAGCCAAATAAAGGTTTTCATATGACTAGCAACATTGAGAATAGTGCCAAACTGTATTTATCCAAATATATCTGTTAGCAAATATATAACTACTTTTCAATGATAGAAAGGAATTGCTTACATATACTTCAAGATATGTGAATCTCAAAATGATTATACTAGATGAAAAGTTGAGCTAGAGAAGATTTTGCATTACATGATTCTGTTTACATAACTTGTCTAAAAGAATATCCATGAAGCCAATAAATGATCTAGAGGGCTAGGACTCAGAACAAGAATTGAGTACAAATAGGGAAGAAGACTCGTTCTTGAGATTAGAAAAAGAAGATGCGGGGCCCGGGAGATAGCATGGAGGTAAGGCGGTTGCCTTTCATGCAAAAGGTCATCAGTTCGAATCTCGGTGCCCCATATGGTCCCCTGTGCCTGCCAGGAGCGATTTCTGAGCATGGAGCCAGGAGTAGTCCCTGAGCGCTGCCGGGTGTGACCCAAAAACCAAAAAAAAAAAAAAAAAGAAAAGAAAAAGAAGATGTTGGGGTCAGAGAGATTTACAGTAGGTAAGATGCTTGCTTTCCTATGTTCAATCCTACACATCTGTTTCTCAAGCATTACCAGGATTTATCCCTGAGTGCAGAGCCAAAAGTGTCCCCCAAACCAAATAGATTTTCAAAATAAAAAAAGAAATTTGTTTTTTTGGTTTTTTTTTTTTTTTTTTTTTTTTTTTTTTAGAAAAAAGACTTTGAGGGCCAGTAGTTTGAAGACACTGAAGAAGTGGGATAGTTGTTATAGGAAGAGGGAAAACTCTGTTAAAAGAGATAATGATTTAACCTTGAATACCAATTTGTATGTATGAATTCATAGGATGTCAATGGCATCAGGTAACCCAAAACTGACCACAACAATATCATATAGTTGTGATGTACCCAACCTAAATACCAGTGCCTTTGATCAGTTCATCTACTTTCCCTAAGTTTTAACATTTATTTATTTTGAAAAATGTTTTATTGAATTACTGTGAATTAGTTACGAAGTTATCTATTTCAGGCACACAATGTTCCATCACCAATCCGTTCACCAGTGTCCACTTACCTTCATGAATAGCCCTAGTTTCCCTCCAGCCTCCTGGTCTGTTACTTTTCCTAAATTTTTTGACTACTTATTTCAGTATACAAAGCTTATTCATGATGGAGCAATAAGACAGGAGGAGCCAGGATTTTGATAACTATGGAGAATGTAAGTAAATCCTTGAACTATCCGTGTTTAGATGAAAAAGATATAAACTTTATAACCATTAATTCTGGTCTTCTCCACCCCCGTAGGAGATGAAAATTCTACAAATAAAATTTCTAATTCTAACTAATAAAAATCCTCAATTAGGTATGAGCGATTAACTAACCAAAGACACAGATAATCAGAAAAAAAAAATGACAGGTTAAATTACATTCAAAATGAGTATAGACATAGGGTTCAAACTGCTAAGTTGTATTGGAATTAAAACAACCTTAGCATTTTATATGAAATCATTTTGTTGGAAATTGTTTTTAATCTTATGAAAACTATATATATTAATGTTTATAAAAAAAGGCATTTATAGGGGCCGGGCGGTGGCGCTGGAGATAAGGTGCCTACGCTAACCTAGGACGGACCATGGTTCGATCCCTGGTTCCCCATATGGTCCCCCGTGCCAGCCAGGAGTGATTTCTGAGCGAATAGCCAGGAGTAACCCCTGAGCATCACCGGGTGTGGCCCAAAAACCAAAAAAAAAAAAGGCATTTATAAAATAATTATTACTGTATAATTATGAGATCCTAAGCATTTAATTTATTCAATATTTATTAAATGCCTATATTATTAATAATTCAATATTTATTATATGCCTATCTATATATGTATATATAATGTACTGTGGTCCATAGAAGTATACTGACTACTAGAGTTATGAACATAAACCAGTTTCAAACTTCCTTTTAGCAGTTGACAAATGGGAGAGAAACATAATTTATCATATACTTATCTTATTATTATTTTTAAAATTGTTAACAGATTTTGTAGATTTAATTAAATGATCAAAATATTTGTGTTTGCTACTCACAGTCAACCCAGATTCAATATCAAGCACCCTATATGGTTCTCCAAGTTCACCATGAATGATCCAGAAAAGCAAAGTCAGAAATAATCCCTGAGTATCCCCAGGTGTGACCCCAAAATAAACATAATATCAAAATGTTTTGTCTTTAGCAAAGAAATCCTCTATGAATAGGGAAAGGCAACATGTAATTTGGACCGCTGATCAGTAGAGGGGGATAGAACACCAGAATGACAACTTGAGGTTACCTCTGGAGGCTTTGTAGAACTTTTTCTTTAAGCACAATACATGTAATTAATATTTTTCCCAGAATTCATTGACCTGCATACCTATGTAATATAAAAATACATTATGAACAAAGTTATAAACATTATGAACATAATTTTCACTTTTTACTGTGTTTTTTTTTCTATTTTATTTATCATCCTTTTTTCCTGTGTTGTACAATATTATGAAATTTTATCAACCCTGGAAATACATTTGCATCCGTATTTTTCTTAGAAAAAACAATGCAAACTATGTTGCAAACACATTTTTCCTTACCAGTATCTTTCCAATAATAGGCAACTCACGGTGGGCTCTCCTTAAGCCAGTTGTAGGGACTGGCAGAAGATAAAGAACAAAAATCTTTATTTTTATCAGTCTGTGGTATTTTGAAGTACAAAATTTGGTCTCCTTTGTTTGTATTAGTTCCTTGGTTTATTCCGAAGTGTCCACAGTGAGAAGCATGAATTATGGAAGTGGGGAAAGTGGTAGGCACAGCATGGACTAGGGTCCCACCAGTAGGGCTGGGAGATCAGAGGAAGGAAACAGGATTGGGAGGGAGCCAAGGTCCAAAAAAAAGGTTGAGAAACACTAGTTTATAATACTACAGACTTTTAGGGGCATAGGCTAACATTGTTTGCTGTGTATAGACTGATCTGACTGACCACCAAGGTTCAAGTGATACAAGAACCACAAAGACTACTCCTCTATATATAACCACTACCCACCATCCTGCTAGCAACCACCACAAGTTTCAGGCTCTCTAAGTTAGTTTTGCTTTTCATACCAGCTGATTCACTTTAGTTATTTATATTCTCGTTGAGTCAAGCCATTTTATAATTGTCTTTTACTTTCTTATTTCTTTTACTCTGCAATAATCACCCCAGTTCCATTCAGTTTAAGCAAAATGGCACCATTTCACCTTTTTATTAGAAAAAAGTATTAAAGAATCATTATCTGCAAAATTGTTGATAGCTAAATTTTAGACATATAATGTTCTAGCAGAGGGACCAGAGAGATAGTATAATGGGTAAGGAGCTTGCCTTGCACACAGCTGACCTAGGTTTGATCGCTGGCAACCCAGATAGACCCCAAGTTAAATATGAGTGCTCTCTGAGAACAGAGCCAGGAGTAAGCCCTCAGCACAGACAGGTGTGAAACCACACCCCCCCAAAAAGCAATAAAAATAATTTCGATCAAAGTGGTATTTCATTGAGTATAAATAACATAGCATGTCAATTCAGTCATACATGGTTGGACATGTAGGTGGATTCACAGTTTTCATTATTGTTAACAATGTCACTGTTCATACAGGGGTGCAATTATCGTTTAAATTAATGCTTATATACCTTTCAGATAAATATCTAGGAGTGGTAATGCTTAATCATAAAGAATTTCCAACTTTAGTTTCTTGAGGAACTCCATACTAATTTCATAGAGAGCAACAGTACATTTCAACACAATCTAATAGGAATGTTTTTATTCTCCAACTTTACTGATATTGTTTTTTTATATAGGTCGTTTTCCTGAATAGTAATATCTCACATTAGTTCTGATTTGAATTTTCATAATATTCAGTGATGTTTGGCATTTTTTCATTCATTTCTGTGAGTCCTTAGTATGTTTTCTTTAAAGCTGTGTGTTTTGAGACCCTTTCGCCCATTTTTCAATTGAGTAGTTTGATTTCTTTTCTGTTATCATTGTTGTTGAGCTGTAGGAATTTTTTAATATGTCTGGACATACATGTTATCAGACTGCTATATGCAAATGTTTTTTTTTCCAATTCCTAGGTTTCCTTTTGCTTTTGTAGTAGTTTCTTCCATAGAATAAAAGCTTACTAATTTGATGTAGTTCTACTTTTTATTCATGCTTTTGTTTCCATTGACAATGGAATTGAGTCACTCTATGTTGAGTCATCTTTATGTTGAAGTACTGCAGCATACCACCTGTTTTCTTCTGTGTATTTTATAATTTAGGGTACAAGTCAATTCCAAGTTTCTAATTCATTTGGAGAATGTTTTTGTTTATGGTACTATAGTGATCTAGCTTTTTTTTTGGGGGGGGGGTTGGTTGCTTCGCCCCCCCCCACACACACACACACACACCGGGTAATACTCAGAGGTTACTTCTGGCTATGTGCTCATAAATAGCTCCTGTCAAAAAAAAAAATTTTTTTTAAAAGGGGCCGATGAGGTGGAGCTAGAGGTAAGGTGTCTGCCTTGCAAGCACTAGCCAAGGAAGAATTGCAGTTCGATCCCCGGCATTCCATATGATCCCCCCAAGCCAGGGGCAATTTCTGAGCGCTTAGCTAGGAGTAACCCCTGAGCATCAAACGGGTGTGGCCCGAAAAACCAAAAAAAAAATTAGAAATAGCTCCTGTCTAGGGGAACCATATGGAACGTCAGGGATTAAACCCAAGTCCATACTGAGTCAACCACGTGCAAGGCAAACACCCTACTGCTGTGCTATTGCTCTGGTACTTGTTTGGTCGCTTTTTGACGTCCAATTTCCCCAGCACTTTTATTTTAGTTTGTCTATTTGTGGCAATGCTCCAAAATCAGTGCTCAGAGGGCCTGAAGGCTGCTCTCAGAAATAATTGGTGAACAGATCAGATAGTTCATGGAAAGATCTAGGCAATGTGGTACTGCTCTTATTGAGAAGTATTGAGGGCAACAGAGTCACTCTGGCAGTTTGGGGATTCATCAGAATTACTTCCAGCCATTCCAGAGGCATGTATATGGTTGGGCAGAGGGGTAGTGATGGTTATAATCAGTATACTAAATTGTGCTCAGGAGATCATGCTAGGTTCATGTGTGCATCAAGCAATATACTCCTGACCCCTGAGGGATTTTGGTCCACCCAACATCATTGTTGAAGAGGCTTTCTTTCTCCTTTGTAAGGTTTTGGTTCCTTTATTGTAGAGCAGATGGTCACATTTATGTGGATATAATCCTGGACTCCATCCTAATCCACTGAACTCGGTACTTCTTTTGTTCCAAAACTATAGAGTTTTATTACTACTATTTTGAAATATAGTTTGAAGCCATGGCATGTGATGTCTCCATTCTTTGCTTTCAGAGTTGCTTTGACTCTTTGGTGTCTTTTGTGGTTTCATAACGATTTTAGATTTGTTTCTTCTATTTCTTCAGAGAATGTCTTTGTTATCTTTAGAGGAGATACCTTGAAAATATAGATTGATTTAGGTAAGATAACCAATGTAATAATGATTATTCTTCCAATCCATGAACAGACATTTTTTTTACAATTTTTTCATCTGCTTTTATTTTAATAATTTCATATACCCTATTTAAATAAATCTTTTCACTCCATTGTCATGTTTACTACCAGGTATTTTGTTTTGTTTCATATTTTGGGGGTCACACCCGGCAGTGCTCAGGAGTTACTCCTGGCTCCATGCTCAGAAATTGCTCCTGGCAGGCACGGGGGATCATATGGGGCACCGGGATTCGAACCGATGACCTTTTGCATGAAAGGCAAACGCCTTACCTCCATGCTATCTCCCGGGCCCCACTACCAGGTATTTTTATCTTTTTGGATGCAATTGTAAATGAGATTTTTTTTCCCTCAACTTTATTTTCCTTAAAAATTAAGTAGATTCCGTGGAGCTGGAGTGGTGGCACTAGAGGTAAGGCTTCTGCCTTGCAAACGCTAGCCTAGAATGAACCGCAGTTAGATCCCCCCGTGTCCCATATGGTCCCTTCAAGCCGGGAGTGATTTCTGAGTGCATAGCTAGGAGTAACCCCTGAGCATCAATGGGTGTGACCCGAAAACCAAAACAAAAACAAAAAATTAAACAGATTTGGGGCTGGAGCAGTAGCACAAGTGGTAAGGCATCTGCCTTGCCCACGCTAGCCTATGATGGACCACAGTTCGATCCCCTGACATCCCATACAGTCCTCCAAGCCAGGAGCAATTTCTGAGCGCATAGCCAGGAGTAACCCCTGAGTGTCACCAGCTGTGGACCAAAAACCAAATAAATAAATAAATAAACAAACAAACAGATTTATCTCTATTTTGCCAATGGCCCAACTTCATGGTTTAACCACTGATCTACAGATACGCCTAACTAACCAAAACTCTAGCTATGCTAAAAACAAAACAAAACAAAACAGAAAAAAACTCTATCTATGCTGGCATTAGTGCTGATATCAGGAGAACTTTGTCAGAATGAGTAAGAGGTAACATCCACCACCCCACCCATAGGCCTGGGAGCCTAAACCACACTTGCAATAGCAGACCCAGAGCTTGGAATTTTTGGATCGCAAGGCTGCAGACAACATTGTCATCCCAGTAAGAACACACCAATTTAGACATCAAATGAACTCAAAGCCACCTAATGTTCAGAAACAAACAAACAAAATAACCAAAAGGTCAATTAGCAACAAATAGCTTAGTAAACTTCTGACTATGACTTAATCTCATTACAAGATGCAATGATTTTCACATATTTTCTTTATGATGTACTTTTAAAAAAGTAATTTCATTACTACTTACCTGTAAACATGATATATGAAATATATTATTTCGGGGCCCGGGAGATAGCATGGAGGTAAGGCGTTTGCCTTTCATGCAAAAGGTCATCGGTTTGAATCCCGGTGCCCGCCAGGAGCAATTTCTGAGCATGGAGCCAGGAGTAACCCCTGAGCACTGCTGGGTGTGACCCAAAAACCAAAAAAAAAAAAAAAAAAAAAAAAAAGAAATATATTATTTCATGCCTAACAAGCAGGCAGACTTGGAAATGAGTAGGGATTCGGGGACAATGGTAAAAGAGATTTTATATTGGTGGTGGGATTGGTATTGGAACATAGAATGGCAGAAACATATTATGAGAAACTGTAAATCATGGTCTTCAAATAATGTAACTCATTTAAAAATGCATATTGATTCTGTATTCTGCCAACTTACTAAACTCATTCATTATTTCTATTAAGTTTCGAGCATAGTCTTTAAGATTTTCTACCATCATATCATCTGCAAAGAATAATAGTTTCCAGTTTGGATTCCTGTGTGTCTTTTTCTTGTCTAGTTGCTCTGATTTAGACTTCCCAAATTATTAAAAGTGGTGGCAATGGACTGAGGAAAACCTCAGTTTTTTTTTTATCACTGATTATTATGTTAGCTGTGGTTTTTGTAATCTAAGGCTTCTGCTTTCTTGAGGTATATCTTTTTTTTTTTTTTCAATTAAAAAGAATTGAGATGCTAGAAAGATAAGATAGGGATTGAGCCACTTGCCTTGCATGTATTAGACCTGGATTCTTCCTATTGTGGCCACTGCATTTATTCCACCAAGCAAGCACCTCCAGAAGTGACTTCTGAACACAAGGTTAGAAGTAAGACCTAAGCATCAGTGATAGTGTCCCCAAGACAGAAATAAACTTTAATTAAAACAAAAAAAAAAACATTCTCCTGAAAGGGATACTACTTGTATACAATGCAGCTAAGAAGCATTCTGCTAATACTCATGATCTAGAAGAAACTCAGAACATTCAACAAGAAAGCAAACAAAGTGGAAAGAAAAGAAAAACGCATCAAAATGAGAAGAAAAGCTCAACAAATGTTTCCTTAAAAAAGAAATACAGTTGGCCACAGGCACAGAAAAAATGCTCCCATTTTTACTATTTTTCAAGGAACAGTAAAGCAAAATGATAGTGAGCTGTTGATGTAATGGCAGTTGGAGTTGGACATGCTCCTTGAACACGCCCCTTGTCATGCTGGGTATAAAAGAAAAAAATCGACCTTTGGGGGGGGAGTAAGATAGTGACCAGAGCAAAGCCAGCTGGTCCATGGGGGGCCCAGAGATAAAGTATCGGGAAGATGCTGCCTGCTTTATAACTATCCCTTTTTCTTTCTTTCTTAAACTACCTCTGGCCAGTGAATTTCCATCTCTCTCCCTCAGAAAACTCAGGACATCCTAGGCAGACCTAAGACTCCAGGAGGAAAAAAGTATACTTGGTCTCTCTCTCTCTCTCCCTCTCTCTCTCTCTCTTTCTCTCTCTGTCTCTCTCTATATCTCCCCTCTATATCTCCTCTCTATATCTCCCCTTTTCTCTCCCCTTCCCCCCTCTCTTCTTCCTTTTTCCCCTTTCCTCTCTCCCTTTTCTTATCCTTCCCCCTCTCTCCCGTTTCAACCCCTCTTCCCTCTCTCACCTTCCTCCTATCTCTTCCCCTTTTTCTCCCCTCTGTTCCTTCTCTCTCCCCTGTCTCTCCTCCCCTTTCCCCTTTCTCCCCTGTCTCTTACCCTCTCTTTCCCCTCTCTATTTCCCTCTCCACTCTCTTACCCTCTTTCTCTTCTCTTTCTCTCCTCTCTCCCTTTCCATTTTCTTTCACCCTCTCTTTCCCCTCTCTCCTCTCTCCCTTCTCTCCCCACCCTCTTTTTCCCTCTCTTAGTCTCTCTCCCCACTCCTTCCCCTCCCTTCTCCTGGATGGGCAGAGCCTTGCAGCACCCAGACATGGCAGCCTTGGACCTCTGCAGTGAGCTGTTATTCCTGTCCTATAAAACCTGTAAAGGCCTGTGTGAAAAAGGCCAAATATAAGTGCTCCCTCTATTAGTTTGGATATTGATCAAGCTTCTGTAAAAATTATTGATATTTCCCAAAATATTTTCACTCTTACATCAATCCACAGAACATTTATTCAAAAATAATATGCATATCTATTTATGCATATTATTTCCAAGATATGGAAATAATCCAAGGGTTCAATGACAAATAAGTGGATAAAGAAGGGGCAATATATAAACACAATTATATACTACTTATTTAAAAGAAAAGGTTAATTTTGCCTCACCTGGCAGTACTCAGGTTTTATGCTCAAAAATCACTCTTGAAGGGGTACAGTGAACCATATAGGATGCCAGGGATTGAACCCACTTACACTGCATGCAAGGAAAACACCCTACCAGCTGTACTATTGCTCCAACCCAAAGAAAAAATTAATTCTTAACTTTTGTGACAATATGGATGTAACTAGAATGGTTCATGCTACTCATAAGTTAGAAGGAGAAAGCCAAATACTAAATGATCTTACTCATATTTGGGTCATAAAAAGGGGGACAGAAAATCTAAAAAAATAATAACCCTGGAGCTAGAAAGATAGTGGAGAAGTTTAGAAGCTCACCTTATGGGTCCGGAGAGATAGCACAGGAGTGTTTGCCTTGCAAGTAGCAGATCCAGAACCTAAGGTGGTTGGTTCGAATCCCGGCATCCCATATGGTCCCCCCCCCCCCCCCCCCCCCCCCCCCCCCCCCCCC
>PVKC010052346.1:0-10286 GCA_004027635.1 Crocidura indochinensis | reverse complement strand
CGTCTGTCCTAGGTTAGTGCGTGCAAGGCAAATGTCTGACTACTTGTGCCACTGCTCCAGCCCTCCAGAGAATATTTTTAAGTATAACAATTAGAAAATTAGAAAAGCGGGTGGAGAGGGGGGAGATTTGGGACATTGCTTGTGGGAATGTTGCAGTGGTGAAGGGGGGGTGTTCTTTACATGACTGAAACCCAACTACAATCATGTCTGTAATCAAGATGTTTAAATAAAGATATTAAAAAAATTAGAAAAGCATTGAACACATGGTTTTTTTTTTAAAGGATTAATAACTTTTTTTTTTTTCAGTTTATGTATCAGGGATTTCTGTTTTCGAGAATTGCTTGAAAATATTAAGTAGAATTGAGAGTATAAACAAAATTCTCATGTAAGAAGCACTTGTATCTTATAACTACAATTGTACATTTTTATGTATTTTGTTTTGGGGTCATAGCCAGAGATGTTCCAGGGTTACTTCTGACTCTGTACTCAGAAATTACTCCTACTTGTGCGCAGGGTACCATATTAGATGCTGGGGACCTGGCTGGTGTTGGCCATATTCAAGGCTAGTACTCTTCAGCCCTCCATCATATATATTTTTGGAGGAAATTCTTTATAAGGAACTGAGGAAATATGATTTGAGGCATAGAAGTATTAACAAATACCAGAATATACAGTTAGTATATTTTAAAGTATTTATTCTTTTTTTAATTTGTTTTCAGTTATAAGTACTTTCCAAGGCTGGACCTTAAGCTTTTTGACAGACCACAGGAGTTGAAACTTCGTTTTAGTAGACACCCTGCTGGGAATAGCATTTCCAACAGTCCAGCTCTGATGGCTAAAAGAACTAAACAGGTCAGATATTCTTTGTCTCAAAATATT
Organism: Crocidura indochinensis; assembly: GCA_004027635.1. Classification (NCBI taxonomy): domain Eukaryota; kingdom Metazoa; phylum Chordata; class Mammalia; order Eulipotyphla; family Soricidae; genus Crocidura; species Crocidura indochinensis. The sequence goes on along the minus strand of PVKC010052346.1, from coordinate 9,407 downwards.
CATTTAAGATGGTAAAAATATATATGTGATATATGGCTTATGGTTAAGTATTATTACCTATAAAGTGTGAAACCTTTTCTACTGGGGTAATTTGGATATTTTTAATAATCTGCAAGCCAAATATTTCAGGCAGACAGTACATGGGCAGCCATGAGAAGCAAACGTGTGTCCTCTCATGGATTCCAGGGCCAGAACACATAGTTTCACAGGCTTTGCACAGCCATTGACCAGATGTTTCTGACCCCTTTCCTAAAACAACCTTTGAAAACCCTCTATAATGGTAATGAATTTGATTTCTTGCAACCTTTCTTAAGATATTGAGACTGAAGTTTTTGAATGTTCTCAGAGAATCCTGAGAACAAAGAAACTTAGAAATATAATTGATTATGGTCATGCTACTTGCAGTGATCACTGTGGTTCTCAAACATATTCATCGGGGTGGAGCGACAGTGCAGCAGTAGGGCGTTTGCCTTCACACGGCCAGCTCAGAATGGGCATGGGTTTGATTGCCAGCATACTGTATGTTCCTCCAAACTGCCAAGAGCAAAACCCCTGAGAGCTGCCAGATTGGTGTGGCCCAAAAACCTTCCCCCTAAAAAATTCACCAGAAGTTGTACTTTTCCTTGCTGTGATGCTTGCACATTTCTTAGTTACAGTACTTGCCAGGGTTCATATTCCTTTTTTGTAGTGCTGGCATACACCTGACAGCAGTGTTATTGAAAATCACTGTGGCTCCAGGGATCAATGATAGCAAGGCTGCTAGATTCAAATAGCAGAGATACCAAGGTTATACTTGCACATTTGGGACCACAAGGCTTTGAAAGCATACCTCCCAAGATTATAAGACAGGTATACTATTTTTCAGGCTCTAAGCCAGTGGTCCTCAAACTACGGCTCGAGGGCCACATACCGTATTTGTTCCCATTTTGTTCACTTCAAAATAAGATATATGCAGTGTGCATAGAAATTTGTTTGTAGTTTTTGGGTTTTTTTTTTTGGGGGGGTCACACCCGGCAGTGCTCAGGGGTTACAACTGGCTCCATGCTCAGAAATTGCTCCTGGCAGGCACGGGGGACCATATGGGGCACCGGGATTCGAACCGATGACCTTTTGCATGAAAGGCAAACGCCTTACCTCCATGCTATCTCCTGGGCCCCAGTTTTTGTTTTTACTATAGTCTGGCCTCCAACGATCTGAGGGACAGTGAACTAACCCCCTGTTTAAAAAGTTTGAGGACCCCTCTAAGCAAATTGTTGTTGGGTTTGATTTTTGGGGGGGGTGCTATGAGCTCAGAAATCGCTACTGGCTTGGGGGATCATATGGGACACGGGGGATTCAATTGTGGTTTGTCCTAGGTGAGCGCATGCAAGGCAAATGCCCTACTGGTGCAACATTGCTCAGGCCCCATAGTTTTTTTTTGTTGTTGCTGTTTGTTTTAGATCTCACCAGGCAGTGCTCAGGGCTTACTCCTGGCAGTGTTTAGGGGACTGCATAGGATGCCCAGTATCGAACCAGGGTTGATTGAGTGCACACACAGCAAACATCCTACCTGTTATACTATTGCGCTGGCCTAGAGTTGTAGCTTTTTAATGGGAGAGCTTTGCTACTAAATTGTTTTTTTTTTTTTTTTTTTTTTTTTGGTTTTTGGGCCACACCCGCCGGTGCTCAGGGGTTACTCCTGGCTGTCTGCTCAGAAATAGCTCCTGGCAGGCACGGGGGACTATATGGGACACCAGGATTCGAACCAACCATCTTTGGTCCTGGATCGGCTGCTTGCAAGGCAAACGACGCTGTGCTATCTCTCCGGGCCCGCTACTAAACTCTTAAGTCCCGTTTTAATCAGATTTTTTCCCGTATGTTATACTGGAAAGAATAAAAAGGCACTGTATTTTCAGATTTGTCTTCAGTACTCATGGAAGTAGAGCCAATCACAAAATCAATGCAAAATCTTCTTTTCATTTTAACTCATTCCAATAGATGATTGCTAATTTAAGAAAGACTATATAGCAGGAATGCCCTGTTGTTCCCTGGAAATGATAGAATCTACAGTGATTTTGATACCTTCCTTCTTTTTAACTAAGGCATATTCTCCAAGGCATATGCTCTATTCCAGTTCCAATGCTATGTGTGGCCGTGGGTCTTCAATACACTCAGTAGTTTCCCCCTCCTCCCCAACTCCACCCCACAAAAAAGGTACTCAGATGGTAGTTTCTTTTAACTAAATCATAAAGAAAATAACAATTAGGAAACCTGACTTTCAAACACTTAGGTTTGTGATCTTATTCACACTATGAGACTTGTAAAGGAAGGATCTTTTGAGGAATCACAGTCAGTGAAGGACTCTGGTAAGGGAGGACAGGATAAAAATATTGGCAGAAAATAGCTTCAACATCTTAAACATTTTAATAATACTGATATTGAAGGACTAAATAAATGGTTAAATCACTCTCAAACACTAAACATGCTTGCTTTTGTGAGGGGGCAATTAATTAGTAAATGTATTGGAAAAATATTATTGGTCTCTACTTTTAAGAAATTTCTAATAAGGGGCCGGAGAGATAGCATGGAGGTAAAGAATTTGCCTTTCATGCAGAAGGTCATCGGTTGGAATCCCGGCATCCCATATGGTCCCCCATGCCTGCCAGGAGCAATTTTGAGCATGGAGCTAGGGGTAACCCCTGAGCACTGCCAGGTGTGACCCCCCCCCCCCAAAAAAAAACACCAAAAAAAATGAAATTTCTAATTTATTAGTAGTTTCATGTTTACTAGTGAAGATTTTTAGGGTAGTATAAAATGTTTCTTCTGTAAATGATTGTTGGAACTCTGATACTGAGTAGGAAGTCACTCACAAATGTAAAACTATCAATTGCTCTGTTTTAAGGTAAAATATTGCAGTAATATTTCCTTATTTTCCTTCTCATTTCCTTCCCTTGCTTTAATGAGTTTTAGTCAATCTGTAATGTATGTATTTTCTTTCTAGGAGATAAAAACTGCTCATAAGTTGGCAAAGAGATGTTACACAAATCCACCACAATGGGCCAAGTGTCTCTTCAGTCATTGTTATAGTTTATGGTTTATTTGTCTCCCAGCCTATGTTAGAGTTTCTCATCCTAAGGTCAGAGCACTTCAGCAGGCATATGATATACTTACCAAAATGCGGAAAACAGATGTGGATCCACTAGATGAGGCAAGTATAAGAAATTGAGTTGTTTTTAAGGTAACCTTTTATGTTGTGAGGGGAGGGCAAAATGGATGCACTGGATTCACTCCTGGCAGTGCTCAGGATGCAGGAATTGAACCCAGGTAAGCTGCATGCAAAGTTAGTACCTTACTTGCTATATTATTTCTCTGACCCTACTTTTATTTTATTTTTATTTTGGTTTTTGGGCCACACCCAGTGACACTCAGGGATTACTCCTGACTATGCCCTCAGAAATCGCTCTTGGATTAGAGGACCATATGGGACGCCAGGGGATCGAACTGTGGTCCATCCTAGGCTAGTATTGGCAAGGCAGATGCCTTACTGCTTGCTTCACTGCTCGGGTCCCCTTTTATTTATTTATTTATTTTTTTTGGGGGGGTCACACCCGGCAGTACTCAGGGGTTATTCCTGGCTCCATGCTCAGAAATTGCTCCTGGCAAGCACAGGGGACCATATGGGACGCCGGTATTTGAACCGATGGCCTGCATGACCTTACCTCTATGCTATCTCTCCGGCCCCGCCCCTTTTTAATTTTTAAAAAAAAAATGATATATCAGTTGCACTAAAGTATGTCCAAGTATTTTCATTATGTAGGAAGGGTAAAATTAGTTCTGTCTCTTAGAGTTAGTGCTTGCTGCTAATTTTCTCATATACTTTATTTTTAAATTATTCTTTTGGGCCAGGGATATAACTGAAGGTGTAGAGTACATCCTTTGCATATATGGGACCTGGGATTTGATCTTTGACTACCACCACTACCACCATTCTACTCCCAAACACTCCCTTTGGAATGGAGCAGAGAGTTTCTTAGAAAGTTTGTCCTTGATAAAGAGAAAATAATCAGAATCATATTTACATAGAAATATGGACTTATATCCTCTTTTGTTATTATCTAGACATCCTAGAATTGTTACATTTAATTTCTTAGAATATAAAATATGACCGGGAGGAAGCTATTTTAATCTTAAAATGTTTTAAACTTTATTTAAACAGTGTGATGGTTCATAATACAGTTGTTTTAGTCACTCGATGGGTCAAGACTATCCCACCAGCAGTGTCACCTTCCATCCACCAATGTTTCTAGTTTCTCAACAACTGTACACCCCACTCACCCAGCCTCCTATTTAGCAAGCCCAAAATAATTTACTGTGGATTGCTTGTAACAACAAAATGGGCTAAAGGAATTGTTAAAACTTTAATTTAAAATTAATTTCTTCTAGTGACGATTGGAGTGGTACTCATTCTCTTTATGCAGCTTAATCAATAAACAATAGAAACATGTCTACTTAAGTCTTGGTTGACATAGCTAATAATAATGTTGGCACTTTGATTTATACTAGGTTTTTTTAAATTTTATTTATTTTTTAAATTATGTTTAAAGAAAATACATCATATAAGTTGGCAGTCCAACATAGTAAATTTGTTTCCAAATAAGTGAAAGCAAAATTATTGGGGAAAAAAAAAGGTGAAAAAATAAAATGGAAGATAAGAGAAAAAGAAAAGAAAAAAGCGCAGTAGCATACTCATTTGTGAAAATTATTACATCACCAATGAAGTCATTAATACAGAAGTAGTAGGTTTAGTAAGCTCTTGTTATATGTCCAATCTGTTAAATTGGGGTGTTCCATTAGGGATGACAATATCAAATAAATGAAGTTGTCCAGAAATTCATAGTTACATTACTACGAATTTTATGCCATATACTCAGCTGCAGGGCCTCTTAAGAAGACCCAATTTGAACATGGTGATTGCATTTGAGATGTGGTTATTGCTTCCAGAACAGAAACCAGTGATCAGATCGGTGTCCTTGCAAGGAATCGTAGAGGATCTGTGATGAAGCAGGCCACTGGGGGACAGTTATTCTGATAGAAGCAGCAAGTGTGGATTCAGGAGGATGGGGGCTTGGCCCACCCTCTCCTCCTTAGGTGGCCAGCTTTATACTCTGTGGTCTGGGGTAGCCATAATCTTTCACGCCTCAGTTTACATCTCATTCGAGAAAAGAGTGAGTTTATGGAGCTGGCCCTGCTTGAGCATGACGACTGCATTTGTAGGCATGGTTATAGCTTAATTTGTGTCTTAATGGGAACCATACCCATCGATGCTGGGAAGTGTGTCATACAGTGTCAGGGATCAGACTCGGGATTTGCAAATGTTAGCCATATGCTCTGCCACTTGAGCTGTCTCTCAGTCTGATATAGTAGATTAAAAAAAGAATTGTAGATTTTAAAAAAAATTGTTGAGCCTCTCAAATCAGAGCAAAGGAGATTTTGTTTTCCTTTGTAGGATAGGATGCCTACTTTGAATGTGCTGATCCTGCTTTGATCTCTGGCACCCTGTATGGCCCCCCCAACCTTCACCAGGAGTGATCTTTTAGTATTAAAATATCTCTACAAATCACAGAGTACTGTACTAACTATTAATGCATTAATGTTATTTGCTCCTAGGTTTGTTATCGAGTAGTAATGCAGCTTTGTGGACTTTGGAGTCATCCTGTTTTAGCAGTGAGAGTCTTATTTGAAATGAAGACTGCAAAGATAAAACCAAACGCTATTACTTACGGTTATTATAATAAGGTAAGTACGATGGTCATTAGCAATATATGCCGATAATTAAGATAGATACTTTGTTTTGGTGTCACAGTTAGATGTGCTATGGGCTTATTACTCATGGTTCTGTGTTCAGGGATCCTTTTTTGGTAGGGCTCAGGTGACAACATGGGATCCCAGGGATTAAAAGCCAGGTCTACCTACTGTACTATCTCTTCTACCACAAGTTTCATATTTTTATTTCTTATATGTGAAATATAGAGGTTTGGGAATATAATTATATATTTATGTGTTTTTTATAAAAAAAATCTGGGTGCCGGGCGGTGGTGCTGGAGGTAAGGTGCCTGCCTTGCATGCGCTACCCTTGGACGGACTGCGGTTCGATCCCCCGGCTCCCATATGGTCCCCCAAGCCAGGAGCGACTTCTGAGCTCATAGCCAGGAGTAACCCTGAGTGTCACTGGGTGTGGCCCAAAAACCCCCCCCAAAAAAATATCAAATGAGGGCCAAGAAATAGCATAGCGATAAGGTGTTTGCCTTGCACGCGGCCAACACAGGATGGACCCTGGTTCGAATCCTGGCAGCCCATATGGTCCCCCGAGCCTGCCAGGAGCAATTTATGAGCACAGAGCCAGGAGTAACTCCTGAGCACTGCTAGGTGTGACACCCCCGTTCCCCCCGTAAATCAAATGTATTTTTTTTTTAATGAAAAACTCTGAATTTGTTTTGTTTTGTTTTTTTTTTGGGCCATACATTTAGTGCTCAGGGTTTATTCCTAGCTCTACACTAGCTCTGGCAGTGCTCAGGGGACCATATTGACTATCAATCCCAGGTCCACTGTGTGAAGGACAAGCACTTTATTCACTGTATTATTGTTCCAGCCCCATAAACACTGCTTTTTGTTTTTGTATTTTTGGTTTTTTGGGGCCACACCCATTTGACACTCAGGGGTTACTCCTGGCTATGCACTCAGAAATTGCTCCTGGCTTGGGGGACACTGGGGGATTGGACTGCCGTTAGTCCTAGGTCAGCTGCATGCAAGGCAAGATGCCTTATCTCTAGCGCCACTGCTCCAGCCCCCATAAACACTGTTTTTTTTGGGGGGGGTCACACCCGGCAGTGCTCAGGGGTTCTTCCTGGCTCCATGCTCAGAAATTGCTCCTGGCAGGCACGGGGGACCATATGGGGCACCGGGGTTCAAACCGATAACGTTTTGCATGAAAGGCAAACGCCTTACCTCCATGCTATCTCCCGGGCCCCTAAACACTGTTTTTAACATTAATTTTACCTTTAGGTAGTTTTGGAAAGCCCTTGGCCCAGCAGTACCCGCAGTGGTATCTTCTTATGGACGAAGGTACGGAACATCATTCGTGGCTTGGCACAATTTAGGCAGCCACTTAAAAGAACTATGCAAAAGTCACAGGTCTCTGCATCAACAGGTAATACATAGGATTGGAAAGATACTAAACCACTAGTTTTATAGCCATATAATTATTTTAATAATTATTTTAATTATATAAATTAGAAACTAAATGAAATTTAAATATTTTCTTGTGCAACTAAAGACAGAAATTATCTTAGTCCATGTTTTATTCCCCCAAATTTTAGAAAGTATTCTGAAACTGTAAATGATCTGTGGGTTATCCATGTCTTGTTTCTGAGGTTATAAGTGCATGAACTGTTGAACTTGTCTCTGTGCCTTTCCTTGTCTTTAGTGCCTCAGAATTCCACAGGTGGAATTGATGGAGACACGACAAGCCATGGTAGTGTGGATAGTGCTAATGATACGAACAGTGGGGAGCAGACAGTCTTCGTCAGAAACTTAATCAGTATTGATTCCACTGATAATCACTCTAGTACAGGTATGAAATATGGATTTTGTTGACATTTATATTAAGACTTAGAATTTTTTCATAAAAGGTTTTTTTTTTCTCTTTTCTTGAGTTTGTGCAATATGAGTATTTACAATATATAATGGGAGAAATGGCACTTGATTGTAAATCATTTTCTATTTTCTATAGTATAAAATAAACTGGAGTGCTTGTACACAGGTTTCTAGAATGGTGCTTCTTCGTTCATCATTAATACATAAAAGTATATAATTGTTAGGAATTGTTAGGAACTTAATATTATTGGTACTGTTTGAAAACATTTTTTCATTAAGTAAAAATATTTGTTATATGTGCAAATATATATGTACATATATATTTAAGGAATATAAGACACTTGATGAGGTTATCAGAAAGAGAACTCAAGGGGATGGGCCTTACACTTTGATGTAGGAGACCTGCATTCTATCCTTTGTACCACTTGGTTTCCTGAGCACCATAAAGCATTAAACTGGGAGTAGTCCTAAAACCAAAATAGTATACCATGATGTAAAATGTATACAAATTATAAAGCCTTCTTTACATTTTCATTTTAAGTGATACTTTGAAAAATCTGATGGGCTAGGGCTATGACTCAGTAGAGACTCTGAATTTGATCCCTGTCACATATCTTCCAGGCACCACCACTAGGAGTAGCTTTTGTGCCCCTTTCAGCCAGTTGTAGCCCTTATAATTAACATTTAAAATAAAATCCGAGAAGTCCTCTAAGTTAAAAATAAGCATAGAGTCGCTCATGGGGAGGCAAGGCTAAGCAAAGGACCATAGCATGTACTTTACATGTGAGAAATCTAAGTTCTGTCCATATTGGATGGAACAGCCTTGAGAACTGCCAGGAATGGCTCCAAAAAGCAGGGAAAAAACTATAAGGTGACATATTAAACAAATACGTATATATATTGCACATCCTTCTTCTTGTGTTGTTTTTTCCTTTTTGCTGTTATTGTTAATATTTCAATCTTTTCTTTAAAGAAAATTCTGAGTCTAATTCCTGTGCTTCAGCTGATGAACTTGTCTCAATGACTGAAGTTTCCTTTTCTCTGCTCTTTGTTGTTCTGCTTATTTGCTCTGTGCTGTTCTTGGTGCTGCATTTGTCCTTGGCTGTCATGGTGTGGGTTGCAGACTTGTATGACGTGAAGCTATGGATACACGTGTGCATTAATTCTCCTCTTGAATGTTAACTACCTCAGGTAATTTCCTGTTTATTAGGTTAAATTTGCTGACATACACAAGAGGGTGGTGGGGAAAACCTTTTGTTTCATTTTAGTATCATTACAAATGGGAAACTATTTTAGTTTCTCAGGCTTTTTTCTCCTTTAGAAAAAAAGATAATCATATGGTTTCTGAAAATATCTAGCTGAACATTTTGCAGCTGATAAGCAAAGTATATCTTAAGTGAAACAACTATGCCTTGAAAATATACCAAGTAATTTTTATTTTGATGTTGGTTTATAGCATTGTGTCAAAGCGTTTTTATGGGCATTAAAGATTTAAGGTTCTGGTTTTTAATTTAAATTTACTTCTTATTTAGACACCATGATTTACTTAGTTGTTTAAAATAAATTATTAGGTATAGAACATGCCCACCTCTGATTCCTCTGATTCTACCACCCTGTATCCTCATTCCTCCATTGCGTACCCACAATTCTTTCTCACTTCCATAGTCTGATCCCTTGACAGTTACAATTTTAATTTATATGTGTAGTGTGTGTCCCATGCTTTTGGTACTGTTGGATCTAGTAATGCTATTTCCAAATCATATCTTTTTTTTTTT
>PVKC010052345.1:0-10295 GCA_004027635.1 Crocidura indochinensis | reverse complement strand
ACATTACCTCCATGCTATCTCCCGGGCCCCCTTCATTTTTTTTTTTTTAAACAAGCAAGGCTCCCTCCACTCTTGTCAACGACAAAACTTGGCAAGGATGGACTTCATGAACTTGGCAAGAAAGCACTTGATGAACCAACCAGGAGACCCGACAGTTCAATCTCTATCTGGAGCTCAGTTACCAAGAGACCTCCAAGGACAACGACCCCAAACCCCCTTTCTTTTTTCCCAATTAAAACCACCCCAGGCTTCGACTAGGAGTCTGGAGCTTGGAATCCTCTTCGATCTCGGCGCCTCTGAAATCGGCTTTTATTTCTTTTCGTCCCCTTTCAGTAGAACTTCCTTTCCTGCCCGGGCTTCAAGCCCTGGGCTCCCAGTCTAGTCCAGAAGCCCGTTCTGGGGGGGTCTCCGGTGCTTGATTCAGGTCCCCGTCGGCTGGCCTCTTCCGCCGCCTCCGAGAGACTTCCTTCGCCGGCCACCCTTCCTGCACTCCAGGGGCACTTTCCCCGGGTCAGCGCCCTCCCCGCACTCGCACTCATACCCGAGGCCACCTGCCCGGGTCCTCTCGCATGGCCAAGGAAGCGGCGCCGGGGGAGCCCCGAGCGCAGAGGCCAGTCGTTGGCCGGCCAGCGTGTCGCCGGTCATCACGCGCCTCCCGGGGAGAGAGAGAGGGAGGGGGAGGAAAGGAGAGAGGAAGAAAGAGGAGAAGAGAGAGAAGAGGAGAGATGAGAAAGAAGAGAAGAGAGGGGGCCCGGGAGATAGCATGGAGGTAAGGTCATCGGTTCGAATCCCGGTGTCCCATATGGTCCCCCGTGCCTGCCAGGAGCAATTTCTGAGCATGGAGCCAGGAGTAACCCCAGAGCACTGCCGGGTGTGACCCCCCCCCAAAAAAAAAAGAGAAGAGAGGAGAGAAGAGAGAGGGAGAGAGGAGAAAAGCGGAGAGAAGAGAGGAAAGGGGGAGAGGGAGAGAGGAGAAAGGAGAGAAGTGAGAAAGAAGAGGGAGAGGAGAAAGGAGAGACGAGAAAGAAGAGAATAGAGAGAAGGGAGAAGGGAGAAGAAAGGAGAGGAGAGAGGAAAGAAGAGAGTGGAGAAAAGGGGAGAGGGAGAGAGGAGAAATGAGAGGAAAGGGGAGAAAAGAGAGATGAGAAAGAAGAAAGGAAAGAAGAGAGGAGAGAAGAGAGGAGAGAGAAGGGAGAGAAGAGAGAGGGAGAGAAGAGAGAGGGAGAGGAGAAAGGCGAGATGAGAAAGAACAGAGAGAAGAAAGGAGAAAAGAGGAGAGTGGAGAAAAGGGAAGGGAGAGAGGAGAAAGGAGAGGAGTGAGAAAGAAGAGAGGGAGAGAGAAGAGATGAGAATGAAGAGAAGAGAGAAGAAAGGAGAGAAGAGAGGAAAGAGGAGAAAAGAGAGAGGGAGAGAGGAGAGAAGTGAGAAAGAAGAGGGAGAGAGGAGAAAGGAGAGATGAGAAAGAAGAGAATAGAGAGAAGAAAGAAGAGAGGAGAGAAGAGAGAAGAAAGGAGAGAAGAGGGAGAAAAGAGAAAGTAGAGAAGTGAGAAAGAGGGAGAGAGGAGAAAAGAGTGTAGAGGTAAGAGGAGAGAAGAGAGAAGTGAGAGAAAAGAGGACAGAAGAGGAGAAAATGGGGAGGGGAGAGAGGAGAAAGGAGAGGAGAGAAGGAAGAGGAGAGAGGGAGAGAGAAGAAAGGAGAGAAGAGAGGGGGGAGAGCGAATGAGCGAGAGTGAGCGGCAGTGCGGGAGCGAGCGCTCCTCACCCAGAAGCGCGCGGGCCGGCCCGTCCGACGCCGCCGAGTCGAGTCGAGTCGAGTTGAATGGCCGCGCCAAGTTGCGGAGTGGCCGCCCGCGCCCGTCTCTCGCCTCTCCTATCGCACCTTCTTCCCGCGGGGGCAGCCGCCGCGCGCCCGCATCCAGCCCACCTTGCGCACACACACGCGCGCGCTCGCACACACACGCACCACCCCTGGTCACCAGCACCCCAGGGTGCGCCGCAAGACTGTTCCACTCCCCCGCACACCCGCACACACCCGCGCGCGCCATGCGCACCCGCCGCGCCTCCACCTCGCGGCCCCGACCTGCTGCCCAACCGAGCGCGCTCCTCTCTCGGTCTGGGTCTCAGTTGCTCGCTCGCTCGCTCTCGGAGGCGCACAAACGGCCGGACAAACTCTCCCGGACTCTCCACGCGGCCGCCGCCGAGAGAGCGAGCGAGCGAGCGAGGGAGAGAGCAAGAGAGAGAGAAAGAGAGAGAGCGCTTTGTCCGCGCGCAGCCGCCGCCGCCGCCCGGCCCGTCCGGGACTCTGCCCCGAGGAGGCTGCCGCGCCGAGTCCCCGCCTCCGCCGCCGCCTCTGCCTCTGCCCCCGGGCGGGCCGCGGGTGCGGGTGTCGGGGGGCGGGCGGAGGGCGGGCAGGGGGCGGAGGAGGAGGAGGACGGCGAGGAGGAGGAGGACGAGGAGGCGGAGGCGCGGCGGAGAGGGCCGGGCCGGCGGCGAGGAGCGCTCGCTGGGTACCGGGCCGGGCAGCCGCGGGCTCCGGGCGACGGACGGAGGATGAACCAGCTGTACATCGGGAACCTGAGCCCCGCCGTCACCGCCGACGACCTCCGGCGGCTCTTCGGGGACAGGAAGCTGCCGCTGGCCGGACAGGTCCTGCTCAAGTCCGGCTACGCCTTCGTCGACTACCCGGACCAGAACTGGGCCATCCGCGCCATCGAGACCCTCTCGGGTGAGCCCGCGCGCCCAGCCCAGCCTTGCCCTGCCCAGCTCTGCTCAGCTCTGCCCGGCCCGGAGCGATCTGGGGTCCCGCACGCGCCCGCACCTCGTCTCTCCCGCTCGCCCCGACATCGCCCACCCACACCCCCAAAATCGCGAGCCCCAGGCTGCTCCAAGGGACCCCGGGGCTCGCTCTCTCGCTCACTCGCTCTCCGGGGACACCCCTGGTTCCCCCGGAGTCCCCCACCCCCACCCCATCCTCCCCGAGTCCCCTTCTCTTTCCCCCGCTTTGGCAGGAGCCCCCCGAAATTCTGCCGATCGATCGATCGATCTATCGAGCGGACCTTTCACCTCCCCGAGCCAGCCTCGTGCCCAGGACCTGCCTGGCGCGCTCGCCTCCTGCGCTCCCCACCTTTCCGCGCCGGCCACCTCCCTCCCCACTTTCGGCACCCCCAGTCCGAGCTACCTGCTTGCTGAGGAGAGGGTCGGGGTCTCGGGCCTGTCTCCCCAACTCCCGGTTTCTTCCCAAACGACTCTTCTCGCCCTCCCGGACCTCTCTCCCCAGAACGAACCCCCCTCTCCCGTCCCCTCGGGCTGGCTGCGCGTCTCCAGCGCTGCTATTTTTCTCTGAATTTTTTGTCCGATTTTATTGAGACGAGCTCGGGGCGGGGGGCTTCCCGCCGCCGGCCCCCCCACCTCCCGCCCGGCCAGGAGCACCTTTGTACGAGGTGCCCTGTCTCAACTCGGTGGGGGCCCGGGTTGAGAACCGGGAAAGAGGCGAGCGGGGGGCCAAGAGCGCGCCGGAGGAGCCCAGACGGGAGACGGAGCGCGACACACACACACACACACACACACACCCTTTTACGCGCGCGCTCCCCCTCGCCTTCGCCCCGACACCCAGAGCCTGGGGGGATCCCCAGTGCCCGAGCTCCGACTCTCGGGGAGCCCCTGCCCCACGGCGCGCGGGTGGGGGCAGGGCGGCGAGGTCCAGGGGGACACCCAGGGAGGGGGACCCCGGCTGGGACGCGGCCACGGTGGGGGAAGTCTCCCGCGCGTCTCGTCGGGGCCACCGCGTGGAGAGGAGCGTGCGTGCGGGGAGGGGAAAGCTCGGCGGATCCCCGGGTTTGGGGGTCCCCTGCAAGGCAAGGTGGGGACCGGGAGAGGCTGCGGGGCGCCTGCTTGAGTTGCAAGTGAGCTCATCCTTTCAAACTGGCGCCGCGTTTTATTAAATGTGTTTTTCCGGTAATGCCACCCACGATTCTCTCTCTCTCTCTCTCTTTCTACCTGGGGTGCGATCGGGCTCGCTCCGGTCCCCCTTCTCCGGAGAAAACGGGGCTCCTCGCCCGCCTTTCTTACCCCATTGGGAACCAAGTTTGGGTAAACCGGAGTCGGGTTCCTGGAGACTCCTGGTGGGCGCCCGCGGGCGCCACCCCGGAGCGCGTGGAGGTTTGTGAGCGCGCCCCTCGTTTTAGAACCTTTTGCTCCTAGGGAGAAGGTCCTGAGTGCTTTAATTTCTCTCTTTTTTTTAAAGGTAAAGTGGAATTGCATGGGAAAATCATGGAAGTTGATTACTCGGTCTCTAAAAAGCTCAGGTAAATAGATTTCGCTCTCTTATTTGTTGTTATTTAGTCGCCGTTTAAGGGGCAAAACCCAAAGCAGTCCGGTTATGAAAATGCATGGCTTAAAAAAAATAAAGATTTTTGTCCCTTTTGCTAGTGAAGATAGCATAGTTTAGACGGTTCCATCTTTTACTTTCATTATAGAAAGTGTTGACTGTACTTGGCAATAGTTGGTGCCTTTTGGGGAGTGGGGGTGGCGAGCTCCCAGTTCTGTTCCCTTTGCTGGGATCAGTGAATTTGTTTATCCGAAGTCGCCTCCCACCCCTCTCTCCTGTCCCTACCCCCCCAGCTCAGAGACAACAAATGCTTGTCAAGACTTCCTGTGAGAGGTTGAGAATAAATATTTACTGTGTCTGCTAAAATGCTTAACTAAACTTCACGATTAATTAGTTTTGTTTTTAAAGATAACTTCATATTGAATAATGAAATAATTTAGTAAGGGATCAGTACTTTGCGTAGCATTCAAGGAAGTAGGCAGTTGGACTTGGTTGATAGTTAAAGGCAGAGTTGGTCACTTGGTCTACTGAATATTGCTTCTGAGCATTTTGCTGTTGTTTTTTTTTTTTTTAAAGGTGCTTGAAGCTGAACAAATATTACAGTGAAATCTATCGTTAGAGTTAAGTGCACTGCTTTCATAAAGGAGTCAGTTTTTTGAGTGTATGACCCTGGAGGTTGTATCTTCTGTTCAGTGATTTGCTTACCCGGGAGGGTCTGAGAGAATGAGAGAGAATATCTTTGTTTAAAGTTTACTGTAGATTTTATATTTGGGCCCTTTATTACTCATTCTAGATTTTTCCCCTATGTGTTGTAACTTAGTTTATATCCCATTCACATACATTTCTTCACCATTAGTCACCAAATAGCCTAACTGGGGATTCTGAGATCTTTGATTTACTACCTTTACAATTTTGTGATGGTTCAATAATGTTAACCACTACTTGATTTTTGCCAGGATAAATAGATTTCAAGGCAAATTATCTTAATTTTACAAATACTTGGGTGTTTTGTGTGTGTGTGTGTGTGTGTGTGTGTGTTATTGTTGTTGTTGTTGTTAAAGAGATCTTAAGAATTCTTAATCACTTTCCCAGATAAGTTTTATTGTAAGCAGTAGAATATCTTCTCTTTTACAAATGGTTCTGGAGCATGCCAGAAAAATGAAAACTTTTTGAAAAAGAGGTGAATGTTATGATTTGCATTTTCATGTATAAAATAGTAATGCAGGTTGTGTCTCTAGGAAAATATTAAAGTGTAATTGATTAATTTTCAATTAAAAAATTTACATCTGTGCATTTAAATTTTTCATTTTGTTTGCGAAATCTAAGTTGAAACTTTTGGTATATTAGATATTTATCGTGAACTTTTAAAAGTACTTGTTTAACAACATTTAAAATTTTGATGAGCCTATTCAAGATTTGAAAGAACTACCCAAAGTATTTGATGTACTGTGGATGTTTCTGGAAATGCCTGATTTGGGTGATGGGTGGTGGGGTGGCCTTTTATACCAGTTTGGTGATGTAAATAGTAAAAAAAAAAAGTCTAGAATTTTAACTGATTTGTTATCTTATTTCGAGTTGTAGAATGCTTTATTTAATGAAACAATGTAAGTAAACTACTATGTTAAGGTTATTAATACCTACTCAAACTCCCACATATGATACTCTTTATAATATTTTTCTTTAAAAACTACAGAGGTGATTTGCTACAAATTGGATTGTTCTTTAGTTTTGTGTTTGTACAAGAGATTAGAGTTAAAAATGTATCCTAAACTTTTAGTATTAAATAATTAACAGCGTAGGACTTAGTCCTATTATTAGCACGTGATCTCTTTGAACATGTGGGTCATTGGAAATACCTGGAAGAATAGTGAGATGTGTGCTGTGTATGATTCAGTAGCCCGAGGATGGCTGACATACCAAATGTATGCATAAGCTGCTATTGTACAAGATTGCATCAGTTTTGATTGGATGGTTTTAATCTTTTCCCTTTTCCTTATTAGTTTAAAAGGCAGAAATGAGTTACTTAGACTATAGGCTAAGGGAGACATAGCTAATGACTCGTTAGATCCTGAGTTCAGACTCCTGCGATGAGGCAGCTGTATGTTCTCAAGGCTCTATCATGGTGTGGCTTTCAAACTGCAGAATACTGTGACATTTGAAACCAACAGTTTTTATGTTCTGTGGTGTCTGAGTTTCTTTGTTGAATTTCTCTGAAAATTAACAAGTTAGAAGTAAATTTGTTGCTATTAAGTCAGTTCTGGTGTGTGTGTGTGTGTGTGTGTGTGTGTGTGTGTTTGTGTGTGAGTGTGTGTGTTGGTTGGTTGATTGGTTGAAGTAAAAATGTGAAGAAAACAACATCCCATGGTTAATTTGCTTATAAAAAAACTCAGGGGGCCCGGGAGATAGCATGAAGGTAAGGCGTTTGTCTTTCATGCAAAAGGTCATCGGTTCGAATCCCGGTGCCCCATATGGTCCCCCGTGCTTGCCAGGAGCAATTTCTGAGCATGGAGCCAGGAGTAACCCCTGAGCACTGCCGGGTGTGACCCAAAAACCAAAAAAAAAAAAAAATTCAGTTACTGAGTGCTCATTTTCTTTATATTCTTCCAATTGCTTTCTTTTCTCAGGAATGAGGTTTAATAGCTAAACTCCAAGTAGCTTAAGCAGTGAACCTTGGAAAGAGATGTTTTTACCTTATGTGATGAAGTATGGCCATGTCATCTGTTTATCAATTAGATCCTTTGTTAATATTACTCAGTATCATTATAATATGCCCTGTTATAGCCGACAGTCTGAAACCATTATTTTCTCAGTCACTCAGAAGTAGAAAACTCTTTTTTTTGCCTGCATGTTTCATTATTGTCAAATGCAAATTATTGTAATTATTGCATCTATTTATCTATTTATCTTACTTTCTAAGTTGCTTTTAGACTTAGTTGAATAAAAAATTCTTAGTTTTTTTTTCTTTGTATTTCTTGGTTATGTATATGAATCTAGGTTTCTTAAAAGAGGAAAAAAGACTGATAAGCTTTAAAATTCTGTTAAAGGAGGTGGATATTTCCTTGATAGAAATTTTATTTCTGATATTGATGAATGAATAGTTTAAAAACATATCTGTATATCTATCCATGCACAATATTTGTATAAATTGCTTTGAAGCTAAGATATGCAAATCTGACTTGCCTTGTAACTAAAGTTGAATGATTCTATGAGAAACAAAACTCTGAAGAATGCAACTTCTGCCTACTTTTAGGAAGTAACTAAGTGATACTAGATATGCTTTCACTGAGATGCTGTGAATACTATGAGGTAGTGTAGGAAAAAACGATGAATTTGTCTTTCATGAGTTAAAAATCAGTAATTGTGTTCTCCAATGCAAATGAATCTGGTCTCCTATAGGAATGTTAAAGAAAACAGTATCTCAATTGTATTTTGCTTGTATGTATGACATTGTGTGTAGTTGAATTAAATACCAAAAAAGAAAGGAAAAAACCCACCCAACCTCAAGCCCACCCTGCAACAAAAGCTTTTCTGCATCAATTTTTAATTTGGAAGGAATAGAAAAGACTTTCTTGGGTCAAAATTACAAGCAAATTCCTACTTCAAGAACTTATTGAATTAAAACTTAATATCTAGATTTAATTTTATAGATTTCATCTGTGGACATTCCTATAAAGTATCTGATATAGTAGTATACAGTAACTTTGAATTAAACATTATTTTTAAAAGGCTACTACTTTTTGCATATAGTTTTAGGGAATATCAAAGAGCATTACACAATTTAGATATCTTTAGGAGATAAGAGAATGAAAATAGAATAATTTAAAGAAAATTACTTGTAATTTTGGTGATAATTAGATGTAACATATTTTCATTTAATGTTTATAAAAGATTGGTAATTGGGTGTTTCTATGATACTTGGTTAAATATAAAATAAAGCAATGAAATTTACAAATCACCATAAATTTTTATAAATTGTTTGATTTTTCTAATTCACCAAATCCATGTTAACTTTAAACTATTTTAGCCATATATCTATAAAGGTATAAAAGAACTGAATGTCTAGGTATTAATGTTAAAAGGCATTTGGCAATATGTTAAGACCTTTTCCAAGTTGTATTTTTCAATAATTAATGATTTCTTACAAGTATGGATGGCTCCAAGATATCCAAGAAGGGATGAGCTTTGAGTTTTGCTTTTCAATATGTTGAGCTGAGATTATTATTTATAGAAAGAAGATGAAGATCAGTGCTATTTTTTGTTTTTGTTTTTGTTTTTTCGGGTCACAACCGGTGAATCTTAGGGGTTACTCCTGGCTCTGAGCGCAGAACTTGCTCCTGGCAGGCTCAGGGGACCATTTGGGATGCTGGGATTTGAACTGGGGTCTGGCCAAGTCCTATGTTGGCCACATGCAAGGCAAATGCCCTACCGCTGTGCTAATGCTCAGGCCCCCAGATAAGTGTATTTTTGCATCAAAAACAGAATGACCAAAAATTCAATTTATTTAAGAAGAAATATATATATGTATATATATATTTTTTTTTTTTGGGGTGGGGGGTGTCACATCCGGCAGTGCTCAGGTATTACTTCTGTCTCTATGCTCAGAAATCGCTCCTGGCAGGCTTGGGGGACCATATGGGATGACGGGTTTTGAACCACCAACCTTCTGCATGCAAGGCAAATGCCTTACCTCCATACTATCTTTCTAGCCCCAAGAAGAAATATTTTTAAAAGGACTTTAGAAGATTTAGACCTAATTGCATAGCACAATTAGCCCTTCACTATTATTTGAACAAATGTTTTAACTTTGTGAAGATTGCTCCAGTTTTTTAAGTAGGGGATGTAAGTATTGTTAAATTACTGAAAACTGTTTATAGAAGGCTAGTAACGAGCATGTTGATAAAGATTAAAAAAATGGAAAATAAAATTTTTACAGAAACTACATATATGTGTATGTATGTATTTGATAGGTTTTTTTTGTGTGTGTGTGTGGTTTTTGGGTCACACCTGGCAGTGCTCAGGGGTTACTCCTGATTCCATGTTCAGAAATTGCTCCTGGCAGGCACGGGGGACCATATGGGGCACCGGGATTCGAACTGATGACCTTTTGCATGAAAGGCAAACACCTTACCTCCATGCTATCTCCCGGGGCCTGTATTTGATAGTTTGCCATTTGCCAAGTATTTACCCTCTACTGCTGAATCATATTTTCAACACAGTTAATAAAATCCTCTAATAGCAAATAGAGTAGTAATAGAGTAAATAGAGTAGTTGGTCAGAGTTGTTAATAGCTAAGTGTGTCATCTCTGATTCAAAGGGGTGTGTGTGGATGTGAGTGTATGTCTGGGGGTTTAGTAGTTTCGGATCTCAAGAGGGAAAAGAAGGAAACTCTATTGAGGTACAATTGTTCTGAATTTCAGTTCTGATAAGGCAAATAAACATCATAGGTGTTTGAACCTTGTCACAGGGGGAATCATGCACAGTTACTTGCCTTGACTGAATCAGAACCCTTGGGGTGATTAACTATGTGGAAGCCAGGCTACCATCATGTGTAGGGACTTTCTCAGTGAGTATGCTGGCTGGGTCCTGCTCAGCTAAATCTATCCTGCTATAATCTGTAGGATTTTATCTTGGAGATTCCTTTTAAGAGTGTTAGTTCCAGGGCCAGGAAGGTGGCGCTAGAGGTAAGGTGCCTGCCTTGCAAGCGTTAGTGTAGGACGGACCGCAGTTCAGCCGGCATCCCATATTGTCCCCCCAAGCCAGGAGCGATTTCTGAGCGCATAGCCAGGAGTAACCTCTGAGCGTCAAACGGGTGTGGCCCAAAATCCAAAAAAAAGAAAGAAAGAGTGTTAGCTCCGTGATTGTATAAATGCTTGATGATTGCTCTATAAGCTGTTTTTTTAAGTTTTGGAAAATGTAGTATTTAAAGATGTGCTTTCTTTCAGAAATTCTGTATTTGGGAAAGTAATGT
>PVKC010052344.1:0-10270 GCA_004027635.1 Crocidura indochinensis | reverse complement strand
TTTTTTTGGTTTTTGGGTCACACCTGGCAGTGCTCAGGGGTCAAAATAAAAATATTTTTAAAAACCCAAAAGTCAGAGAGATGCTACTTTGGTTAAGATATCTGTCTTGGTGGTGCTGACCATGGCACCACATGTTTTCCCCCCACTCCACCCCATCAGCACAGCCAGAGAAGTCCCAAGCACCACCAGATGCGACCCTAAATAAATACATAAATAAATAAAATAAAAAGAAATACAACATACAACTATATTATCCATATGAGACTCATATCAGATATAAAGACAAATATATAAAGAGGCAAGGGACTGGAATAGCATAGCAGTAGGGCATTTACCTTGCCAGCAGCCAACCCATGCTCAGTCCCCAGCATATGATTCCCAAAAATTCTTTCCAGGACTGAATCCTAAGCACAGAGTCAGGAGTAAGCCCTGAACAACACTGGGTATAACTCCTTCAAGAAAGGAAATGGAATGCACAATATGTAATGATAACAAATCATTGAACTTTAATGACAGAGCTGAGATCACCAAGTGGCAGGGGTCACAGGATAGGGAGGGGAGGAAGAGGTGGACCAGAAGTGGCATAATACAATGGTGGAGGTCTTTGGCACTTTGGTGGTGGTGGAGATACAATTGACTTTGTACAAATAAAGCACATATATTAATACTATTGTTACCATGTTACTGCAACTACAGTAACACCTGGAAAACAAAATAGAATTTTTTCGAACTTTTTAGTTGTAGCAGCAAAGAAAAACTTCAGCTTATGCAAAAATGAGAATGTTTATTAGTCTAACTAAAGTCAACAACAGTTAAAAACAAGCCTGACACAAAAACTAAATTTTGCCAGCTTAAGTAAAAAGGAAGTTTATATTAACCATACCAGGGTACTTTACTAAGCAAAGGGCAGGGCCTCATGAAGAGTTGGGACAGGGAATGGAGCACATTAGAAAACCAGGCCTCATGTTTTTCTGCTCTTCCATCTCTGTCTCCCATTTTATAAATATTTCATTTCTTTTTCACTACAGATTTGCTATTTTTCCTTCCCAAATCAACAGATGGGACATGGCAGCCTGTAGTTCTCCATTTATATTTCTTCTGTTTCAGAGAATGCTTAGACAAAGATTAGAATCATTTGTCTCCAAACTGAAATTCCTGAAGAATTTTTAGGACCTTATCAAATCTAAAGGTGACTTTCTTTTCTGGAATCTGCAGTAAAACAGAGAGTAAAACACCATGAGATATCAACCAATTAAAACATTTGTTTTCACTGTTCCTATAGACGCTGAGCTGAAATAATTAGTTTTGAAGTGGATGCAGGATGGCATTTTCAAACTCATAAGCATGCTATATAAAAACAACCAGGTGCTTCAAAAGGGAAGCATCATCCTTTCAAATTTTTTTCCTGGGGACAGAAGTGATAGACCTGAAAATGCTACAATCTTACTTTAAATGCTTCTTTTCCATTCATTATAGTGGTATGAGTTACTTCTTAGAAAGTGCATGAGTTTTGGCACAGTAATTTAAGCACAAATTGTTACTATTATTATTATTTTTTTTTTTTGGTTTTTGGGCCACACCCAGTGACGCTCAGGGGTTACTCCTGACTATGCGCTCAGAAGTCGCTCCTGGCTTGGGGGACCATATGGGAAACTGGGGGATCGAACCGCGGTCCATCCTAGGCTAGTGCAGGCAAGGTAGGCACCTTACCTCCAGCGCCACCACCCGTCCCCCCTGTTACTATTATTATTAAATAACATTTCAGGGGCAAATTATATGGAGAATATTTAGGATAAAGAAAAATTATTATAGTGTACATAAGAAATTTCCCAGAATTATAAACAAAAGTTTGATCTAGGGCCTCTCAGATGAGAAAGGAACTCCCATTTAAGTAACTTAAGTCAGATAGCTATGAATGAGGTTATTCCTTTTTTGATCATGGCAGGGTTTTCATGGCTGGGGGCAATTTTGACAAATAGCATAGCTAGGAAGGGGGAAGATAAAGATGCTTTCTGGATTCCACAGAGTATTCCAGTCTCCACTATTTTTTTTTTTTTTTTTTGGTTTTTGGGCCACACCCAGTGACGCTCAGGGGTTACTCCTGGCTATGAGCTCAGAAGTCGCTCCTGGCAGGCACGGGGACCATATGGGAACCGGGGGATCGAACTGTGGTCCGTCCTAGGCTAGCGAAGGCAAGGCAGCAGGCACCTTACCTCCTGCGCCACCTCCCGGCTCCCCAGTCTCCACTATTTTATAGCTTCTTAAATTTTTTCCATTTGGGACTCCTTTTCACCTGGAAAATGCAACCTGATTAAGTATTGCCAGAAATACTTCAACTTTATAATGCTGTTGATTCAGAATTGATTTTTGATCATTGTGTATTCATTGCTTGGGAGACCATGAAATATCAGGGGGAAAGAACAGGGCCTTCTCACATGCAAAGCATACACTCAATCCATTGAATCTCTCATTATAAAGTTGGAAACATTTCAGCATTACCAAACTTTTTAACAACCTTCATACTCACTTATATAACCCCAACAGTTTCAGAAGGTAGGCCCTAGAGGAGCAAAAGTATACTGCTTAACAAAATCATGGCCTAGTAAGTATTAAGTAGTAGGTGATTTAGGTATTTGAAGATCATAAAAACTAGACCAGGGAAGTAGCTGAAATGGTAGAGCACATGCCTAGCATGTGAAGGACCTGAGTTTTATGCCCCAGTACCTTGCGCTCTTCTCCCCTACAAGTGCCCAGAGATGTATGCCTCCTACTATAAAAAACATATGCAATACAAGAACCAGAAATGCTGATAAAAATATTATGTCTAGTCCACACATACTGAAAAAAATGAAAGTGCTAAAAGTATAAGGAAATACTATAGGTTTTATTCAAAAATATATTTGTGCTAAAGATTTAAGTATTTATATAGTATATCGAAATACATTTAATATTATTCATATTCATCGATGAATACCAAAAGTTGAGCTTAATGTTCATGTTACTTTAACTCTTGTAACTTTCTTTGTTTTTAGAAATAAGAATCAACAAGAGAAGTAGTACCACTCTAAGAACAAGAAAAGCAATATTAGCCTGGAAGCTTGAAGAGACTAAAAAACTCATAATTCAGTTTAACTTTACATGATTTCCGTACATACAAAGTTTCAGGAGAAAACAGTGTTATCTTGAGGATACTGTATTTCAACTTCTGTATTTCTTCGTAAAAATATTTCCTTAATGTCATCATCAGTTTGATCATCAGAAAGTGCCTGGTTCATTACATTTTCGTTATATTCATCTAATGAAATGGTTGACATGTATGAAGCAACTTTTCCCACTAGAGGTTCTCTATTAAAAGGCACTGAAGAACTCCTTTTTGATGAAAAGTCCTCAGAAAACCAGTCTGAAGTAGCTTCTATACTTTCACTGTAACAGGAATCAGATGGTACTGTTGATAAACTTAAGGTACTGCTGCTATAATATGTTGCTGAGTTGGTCTCCGAGGCGTCACAAATGACTTTATTTCTTGGAAGACAAATTTCGTCTTTAGAGTGATCACTTGCTGTAAATGAAATTTACATTTATTATGAATATTACATTTTCATGAACCAAATCATAATTATATGGACAATATTTCTTTTTACGATTCAGTATTCTATAATAGCCAGGTGGATGCTATAGTAAAAATTCCAAATTGCTACCATCCTCTGTAAAATGTAAATATGTATTTGAGAATTATTTTTTATGCTAGTCAAGGAAGTACAAAAGTCTACTCTAGATATAATCAATCTATTTAACAGTAGAGTCTAAAGAAGTTAGATTCCAGCTCCGGTATTTCAAATCAAATATGAGAAGGTAGACAATTTAACTACTTTCAGCTAAGTATTGCATAATTTTAATAACTTATGCCTATATAAGCAGGCAGATTACAAAATGTTTGCCTTGGGGCCCCGGAGATAGCATGGAAGTAAGGCGTTTGCCTTTCATGCAAAAGGTCATCGGTTCGAATCCCGGTGCCCCATATGGTCCCCCGTGCCTGCCAGGAGCAATTTCTGAGCATGGAACCAGGAGTAACCCCTGAGTGCCTCCTGGTGTGGCCAAAAGCCCCCCAAAGTTACAATTAGTATTTATGGGCCAGAATGATAATATGTGATTCCCCACACTCCATATGGTTCCCAAACCCATCGAGTGATCACTGAGAGAAGATTTAGTAGTAATTTCTGAGAACTGCTGGGTATAGGTCTTACACAAAAAAAGTTACAGTAGTATTTCTACAGAATATTGCTACCTATAACGTTGTTCAAAATAATTCCATAGGGACTAGAAATATAGTACAGCAGGTTTGATCTGACTCTACCAGGGGTGATTCTTGAGCACCACTAGGTACCCACCAAAAAATTCCATATCCCATTTCTTCTACTTAATAACTCTTCTAGGTAGTTATAATGAACACTACTTAACTTCATAAAAGTTAAGTCACAAAAGAGAAGTCTGAGGGGCTGGAGCGATAGCACAGCGGTAGGGCAATTGTCTTGCACGTGGCTGACCCAGGACAGACTTGGGTTCGATGCCCGGCGTCCAATATGGTCCTCCAAGCCAGGAACGATTTCTGAGTGCATAGCCAGGAGTAACCCCTGAGCATCATCAGGTGTGTCCCAAAAACAAAAGAGAGAGAAAGGAAGAAAGAAAGAGAGAGAGAGAAAGAAAGAGAGAGAAAAGTCTGAGACTTAGAAAAATGACTCACTATAAATCAGATTCAAAATGGATTTCAATCTGAATTTTTGTTACTCATACTTTTACCATTGCATGAATTATGCTGCATAGTTTTACCTTAAACTGTTTTAGAGGCTAGTCTGATGGCAGTGTTTATCAGAACTTATTAACGTTAGTATCACAAAAGTTGGTATATAACCCCCTCTCCCACTGCTCAATTTGACTGACTTAAAGGAAAAAAGAAAACTGTTTTAGAAAATACCATTCATGGGGCCAGAGAGATAACATGGAGGTAAGGTATTTGCCTTTCATGCAGAAGGTCATTGGTTCAAATCCCGGCATTCCATATGGTCCCCCGTGCCTGCCAGGAGCGATTTCTGAGCATGGAGCCAGGAGTAACCCCTGAGCACTGCCGGGTGTGACCCAAAAAACAAAAACAAAAACAAAAACAAAAAAAAGAAAGAAAATACCATTCATATAAAATAATTCTTTTTGTTTGTTTTGGGGCCACATCCGCCTACACTCAGGAATTACTCCTGTCTCTGCACTCAGAAATCACCCTGGCATGCTCAGGGGACCTATAGGATGCCAGGGATCCAACCTGGATCAGTCACATGCAAGGCAAAAACCCTGTCCACTGTGCTATCACTATAGCCCCATCATTCATAAAAAACCATGGGATAACTTCTATGATAATTGAAATGGGATTGAATCCAAGTAGGCTGTAGGCAAGGCAAATACTCTATCCACTGTACTATCTCTTCAGCCCTAACTCTGAATCTTAACATATAAAATTAATTTACAAAATTATTCTAAATGCCTTATTGTATTTAGCATTCCTAAAACTATGTTAAGGTGCTACAACTCATAAACAAAATGTAAATGGTTACAAGACACTTTTGTTTTGACTCTCGTATTACTATATAGCATTGACTATAATGCCTTTAGGTATAAAGAATAAAAAATTAAAATTTACATTTTAAGATATGAACATGCAAATTTGTCTCTAAAATTATTATGCCCATTCCCATGCAGATTTGTTTCTTCCTTAAATTTTTTGTAGTTACACTTAGTTATCATTTCCTTAAGGTCTGAATTGCTATATACTGATTGCAATTTATTTCAAGTAAATTGTTCAGAAGAAGTACCTTTTGTATATTCTGTTTCATTTTTTCTTTGCTCCTCCTAGATAAAAAATATGTACTTTAAAAACAGAATTGTTTTAATTATTAAAATACACTTGATGCACTAATATATTTTAACATCATTTTTTGGGGGGCCACTGACACTCATGGGTTACTCTTGGCTCTGCGTTCAGAAATCGCTCCTGGCTTGGGGACCATATGAGACACTGGGGAATTGAACCCAGGTCCGTCCTGGGTCAGCTGCGTGCAAGGCAAATACCCTACCGCCCCGCCACTACTCTGGCCCCTTAACATCATATTTTTATGAAATTTGCCTCTTATTGTATTATAAACTTTATTTCACCAAAGCATATATAACAGAAAAAGCAAAATTAAAAAAAAAGAAAAGCAAAATTGTTGGGTACCAGCCATTTGAAAAACAATGTGAATTTCTAGTCCTACAGTCTAGCACTACTCAACCATAAAAGGGATCCAACCCTTTAAAAAAGACCCTAATTGTGATTGGCCCTAACTCTCAGTATCTTTTTTTTTTTTTTTTTTTTGGTTTTTCAGGCAACACCCGTTTGATGCTCAGGGGTTACTCCTGGCTAAGCGCTCAGAAATTGCCCCTGGCTTCGGGGGACCATGTGGAACACCAGGGAATCGAACCTCAGTCCTTCCTTGGCTAGCGCTTGCAAGGCAGACACCTTACCTCTAGCGCCACCTCGCCAGCCCCAACTCTCAGTATCTTAATAGTATCTTAATCACCCCATTGTGAGATAAAACGAATTTCACAAATTTTCTTCTGCTTAAGTATTTTTTGGTAATTCCATTTTAACAAACAATATAAAATAAATTATTTTGTGCCTGCTAAGGGGGCAGTTTAGGGGGGTGGGTAGGAAACTAGGAATCATAGTGGAGTAAGGTGGTGAAATTGCTGTTAGACCACTGAACAACTGTATTATGAATAACTTTGAATACTATAAGTATTTAAATAAAGTGTTAAATTAAAATAAAATTAGAGCAAAGGGAATTGAAAAGTAATAAACATTAAAATTTATTTGATCATTAAATCTGCCTTCTTGAAAATCCTCCAGTAATAATAACAACACAATTGCATGATAGTCACTATATAGTCAGGCACTCTTTGCAGGTTTTATGCATATTGTTAACATTTAATTCCCATAAAAGTTCCTGGATATGAAGTCATCCTTATTTAGCGAGTGAAAAAACAGACACATAACAGCTAGGAAATTTGCTTAAGTTATGGTAAAGCTAGGATTCTAACCCTGTGATCTGATTCTACAAAATACATTTGACTACAATCCTGTAATAACTCCAGTAGGTCTGTATGGCCTGTTGAGGTGAAATACAAAATCCTGCATGCAAGTGGGACTCTCACAATTTTGTTTCCAGAATCTTTTCAATCAATCTCTTCAGTGAACCTAGGCTCCAAAATTAATTATTCCACTGCACTTGTTACTCTTCCTTTCATATTTGTCATCCTTTGAACATAAAATGTCCTTTGTTCTTTATACTCTTGTGAAAAAAAAATTTTTGGGGGGTGGGTTTGGGTCACACCCGGCTGTGCTCAGAGGTTACTCCTGGCTCTATGTTCAGAAGTCGCTCCTTGTAGGCTCAGGGGACCATATGAGGTGCCAGGATTCGAACCACCAAGACATGCAAGGCAAACGCTTTTTACCTCCATGCTCTCTCTCTCTGGCCCTTGTGAAAATCCTATTCATTTCTTGTCGAAGAATAGAACATAATAACTGTGTTGGATCTTTTAGATTTAAGGGAAAACATGGTCTAAATAGATCAAGATACTTTCATGATTCTCCTCTATGCTTTAAGGTTACCATCTAATTGTCTATGTAAAATACCCTAGCCTAAGATCATCATGTACCTATTATATGTTTTGTGGTTACTGATTTTAACATCTCTGTCAACTTAAACCAATGTCTTATGTGTTAGGAGCCATGGATGAATGATAAGATAGTAAATAAGTGACCTACCTGTGAAAAAAAAATCCTATTCATTTCTAAAAACCAATTTTAAATGCCTTCTGTAAAACTTTCCCCAATTTATGCTATCTTGTCTGCATTTCTTCAATTTTGTGTTCTTAAAACATTGTTACCATTTTTAGTATATACTCTTCTTGTCTACTAATTAGGAGCTCCTCTAGGTCTGGACTTATATTTGTTTATGTAGCCTCAAAGTCAAAACTAGTGTTGTCTTATTTAAGACACGTAGAGAATGTTTACTAAACAAATTATGAACTGAAATGTAAAATGAAAATGTTTCTTTAGTTAACGTTGCTATTTACCTATGAAAGCTTTAAGATCATTGGAATGCATTAGTTGAGGGAGGAGAGGAAAACTAATCAAAGACTAGAGCCACATCTGGCTGGAGTTTGCATATTCTCCCAATGTCTTTGTAGGTTTCCTTCAGGCTCTCTATATATATTATGCTCATGCATATGTCAGAATTGTGCTATGCTGAGTGAAGATATATGTGTGAGTGCTTGCTGTGGTGAATGGGAACCTTATTCTGTATGATTCTTCCTGTGCTCTGAACTTTCAGGAAAGGACAGGTTCTGTCGCTGAGTTAGAATAAACTGGTAGAAAATGAAGGGATGGATGATTACAAATGCTTTTTTAATATTATGTATTTGGGATTTTCTTAATGTTTTTGTGACATTGCAGAGTAAAAACTTAAAATCTTGTTTAGCTTGTGGCAAAACAGATTTCATTCTAAATCATTTTGCTTAAAGCTTCACTTTCCAAGAACCTAGCACCACACTTAAAACACACACTGTTTAGCTAAATCACCGTTTCACTGCCTACTGGTCTCTCCCTTTTTGGGAGGAGTGTTTGTTTTTTATTTTGTTTGTTTGTTTTTATTTTGGGTCACACCCAGCAGTGCTCAAGGGTTACTCCTGGCTCCACGCTCAGAAATCGCTCCTAGCAGTTTTGGGGGACCACATGGGATGCCAGGATTCGAATCAATGACCTTCTGCATGAAAGGCAATTGCCTTACCTCCATGCTATCTCTCCGGCCCTGAGAGGAGTGTTTTGAGACACCTACAGGGACCACTCCTGACTTTCTGCTTAGAGGGTCACTTCTGGCAGTGATGGGGGACCATGTGCAGCAATGCTGGGGATAAAATTGGAAATTTAGTCACATATAAGTGCCTAACCCCCCTGTACTATCTCTATAGCTCTCTTCTTTGTTTCATCTATATAACACTGTTTGGTACCACAAACACACACACACACACACACACACACACACACACAAAAGTTAAAAGTTAGAGGTCGGAGAGATAGCACAGTAGTAGGATGTTCAATCCCTGGCATCTCACATAGTCCCCCAGAGCCTGCCATTAGTGATTTCTTCTTCTTCCCCTGCCTTTTTTTTTTTTTGGCTTTTGGGCCACACCCAGTTTCACTCAGAGGTTACTCAATGTGCTCAGAAATCGCTCCTGGTTTGGGGGACCTTATAGCATTCCCAGGATTGAATCCAGGTCCATCCTGGGTCAGCTACATGCAAGGCAAACGCCCTACCACTGTGCTATCACTCCAGCCCCCAGGAGTGATTTTTTTTTTTTTTTTTTGGTTCATACCCAGCAGCACTCAGGGGTTACTCTTGGCTTTATGCTCAGAAATCCTGACAGGCTTGGAGGGCCATATGGGATGCCGGGATTCGAACCATGGTCCTTCTGCATGCAAGGCGAATGCCTTACCTCCATGCTATCTCTCTGCCCTCCACCCCCACCCCCCGCCAGGAGTGATTTCTGAGCACAAAGTCAGAAGTAACCCCTGAGCACCACTGGGTGTGGGCCCCCCCCAAAAAGAAAAAGTTTATGACTTAACTGCTATTTGTACAATGTAGTACAGTGGGTAGGGAGCTTGCCCTGCAGAAGACCAACCCAGGTTCAATCCACATCATCCTATATAGTCCCCCAAATCTGTCAGGAGCAATGTCTCAGTAAAGTCAGAAGTAACCCCTGGATACCACTAGGTGTGGTCCAAACACAAACATAGTTTTATTTGTACTACACTAGCAAGCCCAAAGTTTAGAAAACAAGGTTTTTTTGGTGTTTTTTTTTTGGTTTTTTTTTTTTTTTTTTTTTTTTTTTTTTTTTTTTTTTGGTTTTTGGGCCACACCGGGTGACGCTCAGGGGTTACTCCTGGCTATGTGCTCAGAAGTCGCTCCTGGCTTGGGGGACCATATGGGAAACCGGGGGATCGAACCGCGGTCCGTCCTAGGCTAGCGCAGGCAAGACAGGCACCTTACCTCCAGCGCCACCGCCCGGCCCCAGAAAACAAGGTTTAATAAAGTCTTGTATAATGGTACTTAATTTTTGTTTTGAGGTTACTAATTTATCTCAGTACATTTAATTTTTTTTCTTTTTCTTTTCTTTTTTTTTTTTT
>PVKC010052343.1:0-10279 GCA_004027635.1 Crocidura indochinensis | reverse complement strand
ATATGGGGCACCGGGATTCGAACTGATGACCTTTTGCATGAAAGGCAAACGCCTTACCTCCATGCTATCTCCCGGGCCCCCCTTTTCATTCCTAATCTGGTGTATTAGGTTTCTCTCTCTCCATTTCTTTGTGAGTTTAGTGTATTTGTTGATTTTTTTTTTCCTTAAAATAGACCTTTCAGCTTTTCTGTTAGGGTTGGTTTTGAGTCTGCAGAGTTTCTGAACTGTTGTTTATATGTGAAGCCATGTATACTTCCTTCAAACCTGAAAGTGAGTCTGTCTGGGTGAATCATTCATTTAATTGAGTTTTATCACTATATCCCACCACTACCTTCTAGCATTGAGGATTTCTTGTGACATGTCTGCCTTAAATTGTAAGG
Organism: Crocidura indochinensis; assembly: GCA_004027635.1. Classification (NCBI taxonomy): domain Eukaryota; kingdom Metazoa; phylum Chordata; class Mammalia; order Eulipotyphla; family Soricidae; genus Crocidura; species Crocidura indochinensis. The sequence continues at coordinate 9,899 of PVKC010052343.1, read as the reverse complement.
ATGCTCCTTTGAATGTAATTTTCCTTTTGATCTTGCTGCTTTTAGTATTCTATCCTTATCTGTGGAATTTGTCGTTATAACTAGGATGTGTCTTGGGGTGCTTTTCTTTTTTCTTTTAGCTGGTACTCTTCTGACATGCAGGATTTGGTTGTATCAGTCTTTATTTCTGGGAATTTTTCTGTAATTATGTTTATGACTGTTGATTCTACCTGGGGATTTTCTTCCTGGGTTTCTGGGACTCCAATGATTCTTATGTTATTTCTGTTGAAATTCTCGAACATTTCTATTTTCATCTGTTCAAAATCTTTGAGTATTTTTTCCAATGCTGATCATTTGCTTTGAGGTTCTATTCCAGACTCTTCTGCTGTATGGGGTTATTATGCATATCATCTTCCAGCTCACTAATTCTGTCTTCAACTGATCTTACTCAATTGGAGAGTCTTTCCATAGAGTTTTTCATTTCCTCTACTGCATTTTTCAATCCTGTTGTTTCAGTTTGGAGTTTTCTGATTTCTATGTTGTGGTCTTTTTAGATTTATCTCTGCTTTCTTTGAGTTCTATGAACATCCTCCATATTTCTATTCTAAACTCCTTATCTGAGAAGTTGATTAGGTGGTTGGCATTTTTTGAGTCATCAGAGCTGCCATCTTCATTCTCTTTGCATGCTGTTGTCTTGCGTTATTTCCCCATTGCCACACTTGAAGTGTGATTCTTTTGTTGTTGTTGTTGTTGTTTTGGGGGGGTTACACCCGGCAGTGCTCAGGGGTTATTCCTGGTTCCATGCTCAGAAATTGCTCCTGGCAGGCACGGAGGACCATATGGGGCACCGGGATTCAAACCGATGATCTTTTGCATGAAAGGCAAACGCCTTACCTCCATGCTATCTCCAGGGCCCCTGAAGTGTGATTCTTACTCCATCTTTCAATGAGGTTTGTGTGCAGCTGCGAAGCAAAGCGGCCATGACCTTTTTTTTTTTTTTTCCTGTGTTCTTCTTTGATGCTCACAAAGGATCAGGAAGTAGCTGCAGGTGTTGCTTTTAAACGAGTCCCTTGTAGCCCAAAGCCAGGTAAGAAGTACCCCCCATCATTGTGGGCAGAGGTACTCCTACCTGAGGTTAGGTGCTTAAGAGCTGTTTTTGCTGTGTTCTTTTATGATTGTCACTGGGGATCAGGAAGTAGCTCCAGGTATCCTCTTTCTGTTTTGTTTAGAGCTATATATTTTTGGTTGTAATTCAAGAAAGTGAAGAAGTGGGAAATGCACAAGCTTACTGTTCCTGGTCTTCTCACTACCTACTCAAAATTCATCATTGTCATTGCCTTGTCACCACTACTCTAGGACAGAAAGTATTTCAGTAAGTTCAAACAGACAGGCATTTATTCTCTGGAGAATTGTTGGGGAGACTTCCAAGAAAAACTAGGGTGGTTAAAGTAATCTCTGGCACTGCTGGGTCTGAGAAGTATTATATCCTTAGGTCCTTGCCTGAACTAATTAGCCTTCTTGACTTAGAATATCTAGTTGGGCCTTAGGTCTGCCTAAGAACCCCTTGAAATTTCTTTCTGTCACCTAAATTGCATTTAAATATAATTTGCCTTGTTTAATAATTTCTTTTTTGTCCATGAGGCATGAACCTCATTGCTCTGATTGCTGGGCATGACAGCCACATGGATTTTAGAGGTATGTAAATGATGAAGGATAAAACTACTATATATAGAGTATAAGCCACATCAAAAGGGTCAGTATACATTAATCAAGAATTTACACATTTATTCTGCTTCAGGAATCTTGTAGTTGGTTGCTCTTAAAGAATCCAATTTCACTTTGCAAAGATCATGTTAATTGCAAGAAGTTGGAGGGAACAGCCTGGAAAGAAATTTTTCTTCCATCTACTAATTCTCAAAAGGAAGTACATTATGTTCTGGTAGCACAGTCATTTTGGCCTTGATATCACAGACCTCATGGAGACTCATGTTTAGACTTTATTTCTCATTCATTTTCCTGCAAGATTAGGTTATAGATTAATGGATTATTGTGAGCCCCATCTTTCTCTTGCAGCATTTTATATTGCAGAGATTATGTTAAAAGAATATGAATAAGGTTGTTAATGTAGCAATCAGAACCTATGGGTGGAACCAAAACTTGGATGATTAATAAAACATTAAAAAAGGTTAAACACTTTATTGGATAAGTCAGAACATATTCTTAATGATACAGTTAAGATACAGCTTTGGGAAAAGCAAGATAATTTTCACCATAACAGAAAACACTACATAAGAGGATTATTTTTGTCAGTTTGATATTCGAATTCAGTGTGTATGCCCATCACGACCTAAGTTTAATAGCAAAATGAACTCTTCATAGAGAAATGAGATGGTTAGAGATTAAGAATGCTATAATTTCTTTCTTTCTTTCTTTCTTTCTTTTGTTCTTTCTTTGGTTTTTGGGCCATACTCAGTGATGCTCAGGGGTTACTCCTGGCTATGTGCTCCTAGCCGGGGGTACCATATGGAATGCTGGGGAATCAAACTGCGGTCTGTCCCAGGTTAGTATGTGCAAGGCAAATGTCTTACCATTGTGCCACCACTCTAGCCCCATGAATGCTATGATATCTTGTCTTTTTGTTGGATTTGTGACTTTGGATAAATAATTTAATTTCTCCAAGACTTAGTTTTTTCAACTTAGATCTGTGAAAATTAATTTTGTTCTTATCATTTATAGACCTGCTAGGAATATCATGCACATACTTGTTCTATAAACACATTACCTGAGAAATAAAGTTAGGGAAGAATCATTTGGTGTACAGAAGAAGTGGAGAAAACTGTAGGTGGCAAAGTTGTCCTGGGGAAATCCATTGTTCCATTCTTCTGATGAGTTTCCTAATATATATTAATGTTGCTTTTAAACATGTTTGTTCTCCAGAATTCTTGTGGATCCTTATGTGTCACCCCTTGTGGTATCATACTATATATTGTTCTTCTCTTCTTCTGAGCACTGTTTATAGACTCCATAATATATTCAGTGTACTAATAGGCTTGAGATATAAAGCAAGCAACCCCTGATCTCAGTCAAATATTTTAGATATATTTATTAGCCAAGAAATTCTGAATCTTAACAAGCAAACAATCTTCCTAAATAACCATGTGAATGTACATCAGCCTCCTCCTATAGTGGAATCCCAGTGTGATCCCTTTGATCATTTCATTTCCTTTTCAATTATGCATCACTTGCCAAACTCAGATTCTTTTCTTTTATGCCCTAAGGACACTGAATTCTAAATTGATGTGATTTACGTCCCTCTATAAAGTGCCTCTGAAGACCTTAATAATTGTGCACCCTAAGTGCCTTCCTAGCCAACAATCTCTTAAGGCCTCTGTGTCACCCTCCAAAAGCTGGGTTCATGGACTATCTCAGCATTCACACTCTGGAGTCAAGTATTTTTTTAATTTCTCTTTAAAAATTGTGCGAAATTAAATTTGTAATCAACTCAGAAAAAATTTATACTTTACATCATTAATATCTCACCAGATTCTGTTAATCATTGGAAGACTTATTGAAAACTGACAAAAAGAGAAAAATTAATCTTTAGATAATTGGTTGAATACCTATCAAATATGACATCTCTCTGCTCTCCCATTTCAGGTGTATCATCATAGGGGCTGGAACTGACTTCTGGAGCTGAATTTCCTTGTCCCAAACTCCCTATGCCACCTGCAACATCATTCCCACTTCAAGGCTGTAGGATTGAAAGTCACCAGTCTTGACATTACTCTATCTCTCATTTTCAAACTGCAGGGATGCTGGCATGTCTGTGCAAAGACACTTTAATTTAAATCTTCTATTTCCGGGAAGTGGGCCTAGCATTTCTTTCTCTCAGACAGTATATAGCTCCAAAACTCAGTCAACCAGAGTAACTAGTTGAGTTTTCTTAGCATACTCAAATAATCTTAAATTGGTTAGGAATATAAACTGTAAGGCAGATGTACTAATAGCCACCTTTGGTATAATCAATTCAATAGATCTCTTTCTAAAGTAAGGGGGAACCCGACACTCTCCATTCCAACCTAAAACATACAAAGAATAATAGAGAAACTATGGGGTTAAACTACAGTCAAAGCTAAGGAGAGAAACCTAGGCAAATCTGCAAAGCCATAGCATGGTAAATGAGGCCCTAACATCAACACTTAATGCATTAGCAATAGAAATCAATGAGGCAGTAGTCAGTGAAATTAACTAATCAATAGATGAGAAATTCAAACAACTCAAAGGAGAACTCTTTAAGAAGATGAGAGAATCAATATAAATGGAATTGAAGAAATTAAAGAACACGTTAGCAAGCCATAGTAGCAGAATCACACAGGGAGAAAACTATATAGATAAACTTGAAGACAAATTACAAGCCAGCATAGATAAAGAAGTCAAAAAGGAAAAGAGAGACAAAAGGATGGAAGAAAATATAAGGTACTTAATGAAGAAAAATAGGAGAAATAATATCCAAATTATTGAAAAACCAGAAGGGGAGGAAAAGGAAAAGTGGAAGAATAAGCAGTGGGAGAGATAATAGCAGAGAATTTCCCACACTCTGGAAGAGACAGCTGGACAAAATGAATAAGGCTAATAGAGTAACAAGTAAAATAGAGTCAAGACATATAGTAATCAAAAATGCTAAAAAGGGAAAGAAATGGAATTCTTAAAGGAGAAAATAATCCTTAAATATAAAGGAAATTATATAAAAAAATATAAAGGAGGGACCAGTGAAGTGGTGCTAAGGTAAGGTGTCTGCCTTGCAAGCGCTAGCCAAGGAAGGACTGCAGTTCGATCCCCCAACATCCCATATGATTTCCCCCATCCCCAAGCCAGGGGCAATTTCTGAGTGTTTAGCCAGGAATAACCCCTGAGCATCAAATGGGTGTGGCCCCAAAAACCAATGTGTTTATATATATATATATATGCATATATAAAGGAAATAATATAAGAATCACAAGAGAGCTCCAATACTAAATAGTCTAGGGAAGAAAAGAGTGGAATGACATATTCAAATAACTGAATGAAGAAAATTTTCAACCTAGGTTCCTTTAACCCAAATATATTTTGTTTGTTGAAGAGGGAGGGATAAAAATACTCACAAAAAAAGAAATTGCAACATTTGTGATACCTAAATTAACTCTAAATGGGCCACTCAATATCACTTGCACTATCAGGTCACAATGCCACAGAGATAGATATTGACTGTAAAAAGTTTTGGAGAAACTCAAACACCTGGAGACTGAACAATATGTACTTAAGAACAGCTGATGAAAGAGTAAATAAGGAAAGGAAGAAGAAGATTCCTTAATACTAATTATAATGAAGAAACAACTTACCAAAATTTATGGAATACAGCAAAAACACTTATTAGGGGCAAACACAGCAATTCAGGCATACATAAGAAAAAGAAAAAAAATAAAATCAACAACCTAAAAGTATATCTTAAATATCTAGAAAACCAGCAACAAAAGAGCCAAAAACACAAGTAGAAAAAAAGAAATTATAAAAACCAGGGCAGAAATCAATGACATAGAAAACAAAAAATAATAATAATACAAAAAAAATCAATGGAATGAGGAGCTAATTATTTTGAAGGAATAAATATGAAAGAAAAAAACTTTGGCAAGATTCAGAAGGAAAATAAGAGAAAGTGCTCAAATAAATTAGACCAGAAATGAAAGATGAGAAATTGCAACAGAACCTTTAGAAATCAAAGGCATCGGGGCCGGCGAGGTGGCGCTAGAGGTAAGGTGTCTGCCTGGCAAGTGCTAGCCAAGGAAAGGACCACGGTTCGATCCCCCGGCGTCCCATATGGTCCCCCCAAGCCAGGGGCAATTTCTGAGAGCTTAACCAGGAATAACTGCTGAGCATCAAATAAATGGGTGTGGCCCGAAAAACAAAACAAAAAAAAAGAAAAAAGAAAAAAAGAAATCAAAGGCATCATAAGATCATAGTATGGACAACTGTACTCTGTTAAGCCAGAGACCCTAGAAGAAATGGATATATTTCTGGAAAAATGTGATGTCCCGAAACTTAATGAGGATGAAGTAAACAACTTAAATAGGCCAATCACAATAAAAAAAATTGAAGCCATATTAAAGAATATTACCAAGAAAAAAAGTCCAGGTTAGATGGGTTTTCAGGTGAGTTTTGTTTTTTTGTTTTGTTTTGTTTTGTTTTGTTTTTGGTTTTTGGGTCACACCCGGCAGCACTCAGGGGTTACTCCTGGCTCCATGCTCAGAAATTGCTCCCGGCAGGCACAGGGGACCATATGGGCACCGGGATTCGAACCGATGACCTTTTGCATGAAAGGCAAATGCCTTACCTCCATGCTATCTCCCAGGCCCCTCAGGTGAGTTTTGTAAAATAAATTCCCATGCCATTTTTCCAACCCAGGTGAGCTGGTCTGAAGCAGGGTTGTGTGTGAATGAATAAACAAAGCCAGTCAGGAAAGAATCATGGAATCAAGTGGTTTCTCGCCTAGTGTGCTCTCTGGGCCCACCAAAATCAACCTTTCTTTATTCAACTTCAACCAAGAGTGGGAGGTCGAGAAAAGAGTACCCTAGACAGGTGGAATTTTATCTTTAAAGGGCTTATTTTGGTTAAAACCAAGTTGTAAGTAAACAAAACATACAAAAAACCAGGGATTATCTTTGTTTTGGGTAAAACAAGGTATAACCTAACATATTTTACAAAACACTTAAAGATTAATTACTAGGGCCCGGGAGATAGCATGGAGGTAAGGCGTTTGCCTTTCATGCAAAAGGTCATCGGTTCGAATCCCGGTGCCCCATATGGTCCCCCGTGCCTGCCAGGAGCGATTTCTGAGCATGGAGCCAGGAGTAACCCCTGAGCACTGCCGGGTGTGACCCAAAAAAACAAAAAAAACAAAAACAAAGAAAAAGATTAATGACTACCATTGAACTTTAAAATCATTTTGTCCTCAAAAGCTCTTCGAGTTCATTATTCTGAGTGGAAAGTTGCCTGGTGCCATAAAAAGATCTTGGTGTGTGAAAAGGAGTGTGTGCGGAGCCTGTAGTTGGTCCCATGACAGTATGCTTAAAGGGTGGAGAAACCTGGTATCTTTTAGGCCAAGGGAATTCCCTTTTTGGTTTGTTTTGGTTTGGGGTCACACCCAGCAGAGCTCAGGGGTTACTTCTGACTCTATACTCAGAAATCGCTCCTGGCAGGCTTGGGGGACTATATGGGATGCTGGGACTCAAACCACCATCCCTCTGCATGCAAGGCAAACACCCTACCTCCATGCTATCTCTCCAGCCTCAGGAATTTCCTTTCTAATCTCCCTAATACTTACTGTGCCTTTGCATAAAATAAAAACCACAACTTTTTTATGTAGTTCCTGGTTTGGGTTGACTTTTTTATTTTTGTTTGGCTTGGTTTTTTGTTTGTTTGTTTGTTTGTTTGTTTTTTGGGGGGCCACACCCAGAGATGCTCAGGGGTTACTCCTGGCTATGGGCTCAGAAGTCGCCCCTGACCTGGGGGACCATATGGAGCATGGGGGATCGAACCGTGGTCTGTCCAAGACTAGCGTGGTAAGGCAGACACCTTACCTCCAGCGCCACCGCCCGGCCCCTGTTGTTTGTTTTTCACAGTTGCTGGTTTTGTTTTTTTGTTTGTTCTTTTTGTTTGTTTTTGTTGTTTTTTGTTTTGTTTTGTTACCTTTTTCTTCTTTTTTCCCTTTCTTCTTCTAAATTGAAATTTATAACATCTAGATGGACTCTTCCCAGTTTCTTTTCTTTTTTTCTTTTCCTTTTTATCTCCAACAGAACCACATAACTTGAATCATTTTATCCAGCCTCATAAATTGAGAGGGGAAATGGATGGTATCAGGACCAGACATTCATGTGAACATTTAATGGAAATAAAAAATGATAAGACTTAAGCACCAAACCAAAAGCCAAAGACAACAGAATTGATACTCAATCTACAATAAGCTGTACAAATGGGGACCAGTTATGCTATCATTCTGGGGTGTAAAGGAAGGAGACATGGAATGCATGCCAGGAATAGGGTGGAGGGAGGACAGCACTGGTGGTGGGAATGCTCCTCATTCATTGTCACTATGTACCTTAACTATTACTTTGAAAGATTTGTAATTCACTTTGGCCACAATAAAAATTAAAAAAAAATTTTCTATACATGGTTGTACATGGAATATATTATGCTGAGTGAAATAAGTCAGAGGGAGAAAGATAGACGCAGAATAGTCTCACTCACATATGGGTTTTAAGAAAAATTAAATACATTGAAATAATGTCCAAAGATTCGGGCTGGAAGGACCACCTCAAGATATGAACCTCACCACAAGAGTGGTGGGTGCAGTTAGAGAAATAACTATGCTAGAACCTATCATAACAATGTTATTGAGTAAGGGATATAGAATACAGGCAGGGGTGGGGGAGGGAGAATATGGGGGCATTGGTGATGGGAAAGTTGCACTGGTGAAGGGTTTGTTCTTTTTTGACTGAAAACCATCTACAATCATATTTGTAATCATGGTGTTTAAATAAATATATTATTTAAAAAAAAAGAATCCCAAGTAGCAGGAATAAACCATGAAGTTTGCCTTACAGCTAGTATGATTGCACTAGGACTATCAGTGGGGGTGGGAGTTGTGGAGAAAGTCCTTTACCTTAACAACTGCTGCCCCCATAAATCACAGCTGTCACTTTCTGAGCTTATCAGCTCAACTTCACAGATCCTTAAATTCATGATCATGTGACTCCCCATAACTTTATATTGTCCCAGTAGAACACACTAAATTTTCATAGTAACTATATATTATCAATACAAAAAATCCAAAACAGAATGCCCATCTGGCAACATACAGCTTAGTAGACTTTCAGACCATGATATAAGATCTCATTACAAGATGTGAGATTTTCACATATTTTCTTTTAATGCTGTTTTTTCAATGATTTTATTGCTATTTTGTTGTAACAAACAATATTAAGTAATTTACTTGTACTAGCCAATGGAGTTTTGGAAAGTTTGGGAAAGCTTTGGGGATTTGGGGTAACTGATGACCAGGGTGAAATGAATGTCCATTGGTGTTGACATGCTGAATGCCAGAAATAACTGTATTATGAACACTGAAAACAACAGTGTCTAAAATAATAAAATTCAATTAAAAATAGTGTAACCAACCAATATGTAAATGACTCGGCTTCACAACCAAGGTGATAAAATTCACAGATACACCATTTTTCTTTTTGTTTAATTCTTTTATTTAAAGAAAATGCATCACATAGTTGACATAACTAATCATAATACATTTGTTTCAAGGGCAGAAAGCAAAGTTATTAAAAATAAAAAGAAAATAGAAAGAAAAACTAAAAATAAAATGAAAGAGAAGAAAAAGTTCAGTAGAAGTATTTTTGAAATTTATTGTATCTCCAATAAAGTCATTAATACAATAGCAGAAGGTTTAGTAGTATCTTTATTTAAGATAAAGATAAAAATACAAAAAAAAGGTGTGTGTATGTGTGTGTGTGTGTGTGTGTGTGTGTTGTGTGTCACAGCAAAATATGGGGGAAATAGAAAGGAAAAAGCTTTGACTAAAAAACAGGAAGACCTTCCCCATGAACTATTTTTCATAAGACCAACTGCAGGCTCCAAACATACTGTATTGTCCAACCCCAAAGTCACTCTCTGGTTCTTGTAAAAGCTCTTCATGGGCTGGGAAGGTGGCGCTAGAGGTACAGTGTCTGCCTTGCCAGCGCTAGCATAGGACAGACCACGGTTCAATCCCCTGGCGTCCCATATGGTCCCCCCAAGCCAGGGGCGATTTCTGAGCGCATAGTCAGGAGTAACTCCTGAGTGTCAAACGGGTGTAGCCCAAAAAACAAAAACAAACA
>PVKC010052342.1:0-10284 GCA_004027635.1 Crocidura indochinensis | reverse complement strand
CAAAACAAAACAAACAAAAAAAAACCCTAAAACTAAAACAAAACCTCATACTAAATCTGTATATATGTAACAGTTGGACTATGCACATTATAATTCGTTCCATTGATAGGCCTCTCTATTTCTTTGCTATTAAAATACTTTAATTGCTGGGGCTAACTAATATATTTTAGCATCTGGTTTGGTAAGTCTCATTCCATTACCTGTTTTGCGAAATGTTCTTGGCTGAATCAGCTATTTCTTCTCCCAGGTGAATTCCATAAGGGATTTGGTTGGAATTGTTTTAAACTTGTAGATTTATCTGATGACTGATGGATTTCTTCCAATATTAAGTCTATTTATCATGAATTCAGATAACACTATCTAACCTTGATTACTTTAGCTATACAGTAAGACTTTGAATTGAATAGACTGATTGTTCCTGCTTTAGTTTTCAGTTTTGCTTTATTTTCACTGTCCTTGTTCCTTTTCCTGTCCAATTTTAGAGCTAGAATGTCTATATTTATAAGATTTCTATTTATCAAGGCCTTTTCTGCTTTGTCCTCAGTGAGCTTTTTATGTTTTTTTTTTCTCATAAAACTTCAACACATTTACTGTGGAGTTCATTCTCAGACATTTCATTTTGGTTATTGTTGCAGTGAATACTATTATTTCGTTACTATATTTTAAATTGAATATTGCTACTGCTTTTTTTTCCTCCTATTTTTTACTTTGTAACTGTGCACTTTGTAAAAAAAAATTTTTTATCGCTTCTAACATTCATTTTTTATTTGATTCTGATTTCTCCGGAGACTTCTTTAACTCATGGAATATTCAGAAGTTTGTTGTTTAGTTGAAAGTGTTCAAAGACTTTCTCTGTCCTATTTCTGTTTTTGCTTTCTAGTATAATTCCATTGTGGTCATAAAATACTCCCTGTATGATCTCTTTTTCTCCCTGTATGATTTCATAACCCAGAAGAAGGTTGATTTGTACAAGTTCCACAGATATTTGCCAAGAATTTTCTCTTCTCCTACCTGCATTATAGACAAAATGCTAATGGTCCCTATGATTTTTGTGGCATCCTAAACCTTAGTGTAATAGTATTTTGAAGCAGTAACCCCAGGAAGGAGGTCTGTGTTCCCACCACAGAAGGACCCAGTGAAAAAATCAGGCCAGGAGCACTGCTCATGAGATTTGTGTCTGTAGAAAAGCCTGGAACCAATGTTTGTCATCACATCTGTCTCCCAGACAGCAATTATTTGTTCTAGCAGCTAGAATGGGCAATGCTAGTCCTTCACCTGAAGGGCCCTCTAACAGACATTTAGGCAGCTGGAGGAATTTTCACTCTGCTCTTGTCTGTCTTTTAGTGGGTGTATTTAGGCTTTTGAAATCAGACGCATTATTAACGTATTATTGCAGATGCTCCAACCTTATTTGGAAACTGTGCCCTTTTCTGAAAGAAAAATGTCTACTCAGTGTCCCCTAGAAATCTTCTTCAAGCAAATAAACAGAAGTACCCCATTCCCCTTGTATTTGTACCCAAATCTACTGTCACCCACCTGGGATGTCCCAGGGCCCCCACCCCATGATGTAATGGGCTTTATCACCTACTCTGGAATTCCAGCTGAGAGTTAGCATTCAGGCCTACTCTTTTATTGTTTATTTTATCCCAGGCAGCGCTTAAAGGAGCCTGGGATTACTCTCAGTGAATTTGAACACAATAGTGTAGGCTGATGGTTCGTGTCACCAAGCAGTACTGGGAATCACCTGGGTGACCCTAGCTGTGCACAGATGCTACTTTAGTTTGTTTTCTATGTGTTACATTTGTTTTTATTTTCTAATTTATTCTAGAGGGGTTTCCTGGGATGCATTTGGTGGTGCTGAGGAGTGGTGGGTGTCTATGTAGTTGCTGGGATCAAACTCAGGGCTTCATGCAATTTGGCAATGTACTCTAATTCTTTGAACTAGCTCCCAAAGTCTCTTTATTTCTCTGTAATTCCTATGAGGTTCTTTATTTTTAGGGGGGGGGTCACACCCAGCAGCACTCAGGGGTTACTCCTGGCTCCATGCTATGAAATTGCTCCTGGCAGGCTCGGGGGACCATATGGGATGCCGGGATTCGAACCAATGACCTTCTGCATGAAAGGCAAGCGCCTTACCTCCATGCTATCTCTCTGGCCCCATTTTTTTTAATTCTATCTTTATTTTATTTTTTGGGGGGTCACACCCGGCAGTGCTCAGGGGTTACTCCTGGCTCCATGCTCAGAAATTGCTCCTGGCAGGCACGGGGGACCATTATGGGGCACCGGGATTCGAACCTATGACCTTTTGCATGAAAGGCAAATGCCTTACCTCCATGCTATATCCCGGGCCCCTATCTTTATTTTCAATGTATTTTTGGAATAGTGTTGTGAGTGCTTGCTATAAGGTATTACCTTAAGTGACTTATCAGTCTACTGGTGTTGGCAAGTAACCTGAATGAATGAGTGTTGAAACTTTCTCTCCTCCTTTTTTGTGGGTGTGGGGTGGCATTGGGTCATATCCAGAGGTACTCAGGGTTATTCTCTACTCTGCTCAGGAGTCATTCCTGGAACTTCAATCCAGTGAGGTGTCTCTTTGAGCCTTTCCCCTGTTTTACATTCCTTAACTCTCACCCATTTGAAATGATCTTTTAGCTTTTCTAAACACTCATCTAAAACCACACTAGATAGCATTATCACTTTTTTTTTTTTAATTTTTGGGCCGCACCCGGTGACGCTCAGGGGTTGCTCCTGGCTTGGGGGACCATATGGGACACCGAGGGATCGAACCATGGTTTGATACCCCATATGGTCCCTCAAGCCAGGAACTATTTCTTTTTTGTTTTTTTTTGGGGGGGGGCACACCTGTTTGATGCTCAGGGGTTACTCCTGACTCGGAAATCGCCCCTGTCTTGGGGGGACCAAAATGGATGCTGGGGGATTGAACCGCGGTCCTTCCTTGGCTAGCGCTTGCAAGGCAGACACCTTACCTCTAGTGCCACCTCACCAGCCCCCAGGAACGATTTCTGAGTGCATAGCCAAGAGGAACCCCTGAGTGTCAATGGTGTGGCTCAAAACAAAAACAGAATTTAGGAAGCTCATCAAAAGATGGGAAATGGGAGCCGGGAGGTGGCGCAGGAGGTAAGGTGCCTGCTGCCTTGCCTAGGACAGACCACAGTTCCATCCCCCGGTTCCCATATGGTCCCCCGTGCCTGCCAGGAGCGACTTCTGAGCGCATAGCCAGGAGTAACCCCTGAGTGTCACTGGGTGTGGCCCAAAAACCAAAAAAAAAAAAAAGATGGGAAATGTATTCTACTTGACAATATTTTTATTCTTTCTATTATCCTTTCTCTTTGAACTTCTTAAAATCCCTCCTAGTTTTCATATCTGTGTAGAGAACTTCCTTTCTGGGTCAAGAGGAACAGATTCTCTTTGTTCTCCATCAGTTGAAAATGTCCTCATTTTCAAAGTATTCTTTTTTTGTTTTGTTTTGGGGCCACAACCGGTGATGCTTAGGGTTACTCCTGGCTATGCGTTCAGGAATCATTCCTGGTTAGGGAGACTATCTGGGACAACAGGGGATCAAACCATGGTCCGTCCTAGGTCAACTGTGTGCAAGACAAACGTCCTACAACTGCGCCACCGCTCCAGCCCCTTTCAAAGAATTCTTAAGGATAAAGTCACAGGAATTCTAGGTCCACCGATCTTTTCTTTCGGCATTTGAAAAATATGTAACTTTTTCTCTGGCCTCCAAGTTTCCAATGAGAAACCTGACTCAGACTAATTTTTCTGCAAAGGCAGACCTGACTTCACTGCATTGAAGAGTGAACTTCTTTTTGATGTCAGAAGTTTGAGTATCATTTATTCTATTGGGTGATAGGATTTATCTAGTGTGATTTAACCTATTGGGGATTTTCTCAGTGTCTTCAAGTCAGTAAGTTTAGTTTTTTTGTTTGTTTGTTTTGTTTTGTTTTTGAGATTAGGGGAACTGTTAGCTATTCTTTCTCAAAATAATTTTATTTTACTTTTGGATGCCAGGGATCCAACCCAGGGCCTCACACACCCAGTGCTCTGAACTACGTCTCTGGCTCTGAGTATTTTGAAACTCCTTCCTTGCTTGTTTCCTGGGATTCTGATGATGTGAGATTATTAATATCATTAGGATCAAAGGGGTTATGATCTTTTTAAGGCTTTATTTTTAGTCTCTATGATGCGAAAAGATGGTCCCATGATCCCAACTTTACATTTTCTGATTCTTCTCTCTATTTTCCCTGTCCCCATTTGCCTCTTTTCCTTGATTGAAAAAGAAACTCTATTATTGTCCTTTTCAGTTCCTTCTGTCCGTGTGCAGATTTTTGACTTGCTTTGGAGTGTATGGAAGTACTTACCAGTGGCTACTGTTGACTTTGTCCACTGGGCGTTGTTGGCGGCTTAATCCAGGTAAGAGTTCCCAATACTCAGCACAAGTCATTTCCCTATTGAAATAGGCACATTTGGACTATTTTGAGACTCTGGGTCTTATTTCAAACTTCCCTTTCAGACGGCTTGGCTTCTTTGTATGCTGCCCCAGCCAGGGAAAGGAGGTGCCTCCTTCCTGCCATTAGGGAGGAAGCCAGGTCCTACTTGACATCAGCCAGTATCCGAGGAGAAAAGAGGTTCTGTAATTGCAAGTAGCAATGGGAGTTCTGGTGTCCCCCCTCCACCAGAACTCCTATGATACTGTGAGGGGCTAAGAGGACCATGATACCTCAATTATTACACACAAGTGGCCTCCACTGACACCCCCCCCCCCAAGAGCCACCTTACCCTGTAAGTAGCAAACAGTTCTCCAGTGTCTCTTTGATCCTCCCCAGCAGGGTCCAAGGCTGATGTTCCACTCAGCTTCCTTGGGCCCCTCATCACAACCTCCTCCAGAAGGGAGGGCTGGCCTCCCACCTCTCAAGCCCAGCCGCTGCTTTTCTGGTGCTGTTTCACTGAAGTAGAGCAGTTTGTCGGAAAGATTTCTATCTTGCTAGATTGCCTCCTTCTCAGTTCTTTAATGAGAAAAAGCTGATTTTTATTGAAGTTTTCTGGGGGGTGGGGGAGGTGAGTACTTGGCTGCTCCTGGGCTACAGCTTTTTAAACTAAAGTCTAGGATATTGTCACTCCTGGTTAGAGCCCTGCAGTGCTTAGCTCGAGAAATAGGGGAAGATGCATCTATTTGGTTGGCTAGAATTTTACAGTGTTTTATTTCGCATCTTTTTTTTTTTTAGTATATATTTTTAGTATTTTTTTTCTTAGTATACCAGCTATCATTTCCAGTACTCTGGCTAGTATTTCTGGAACAACATTAAACAGACACAGAAATAGCATTTACCCTTTCTCACTTCTCATTTGCCCTGAGCTCTTCTAATATTACCCCCTGCAAGAAGGAAGCTCAGAGGCACAATGCTGGACTTAACAAGAGATGTTTGAGCAAGTCAGCAAACTTGCAGGTAGCAGCCTGCCTGCCTGAGTGACCACTGGAAGGCTGAGCTGAACCTCTACTTTGCAGGGACAAATCACACTGCCTAGACTTATTTTGTGTTAACTGTGCCTCACCCCTCTCCTTCTCTCCTGGGAGAGGTGCAGGACAATACAACTCACAGTTAAAGAAGAGGAAGATAATGTCTGTGAAAGTGCATTTGTTCCTGGGGTCTCTCTTAGTTAAGACTTGGTGCCACGCAAGAGAAATAAATTCAAGTTGACCTAAATAAATAGAAAAATGACGCCCATGGCCCATCTCAGGCTTTCTTGACCAATCCAGCCCAGGCTCTGAGAAGAGTCTCAGATTTTTCTTTCTTTTTTTTTGGGGGGGGGGTCACACCCAGCAGTGCTCAGTGGTTCCTGCTGGCTCTGCACTCAGAAGTTGCTCCTGGCAGGCTCAGAGGACCATGTGGGATGCTGGGATTCGAACCACCATCTGTCCTGGATTGGTTGCTTGCAAGGCAAATGCCCTACTGCTGTGCTATCTCTCGGGCCCAGAGTCTCAGATTTTAGGAAGGGATCCAGATGTCTCCCAGAGTCCCCCACTTTCTTTTGCTTTGTCTCCATTTCTCTTTGGGGACCTGCCTTTATTCTTCCTTTTCTCCCTTCTAAGCCAAATTCAGTTCTTGTTCGTGGTGTCAGACTGTCCCAGCTACACACTTGCTCATCCTTGGTTAGGACTTAAGTACCTGGTTATGTGGGAAAATAGTGTTGCTGGGGTCACCTTCTGCTGGGGAGTGGGTGACACCCTGAAAGATAAAGCTAGGATTCTTCGTACCCTTCATGATGCTGCAGAAAGAATCTGAAGCTACAGGGGCTACTTAAGGAATCATTTTTGAACATGTAACAATCATATCGCACAGGCTAGCCTACCTGGGGCCTCCAATTTAGGACTTCTGTAAACTGTTGGGAGAATGCCTGGCCTGAGGTCTTACTCTGCTCTGGCCTGAGCAGTGTCTGTATCTCTAAGGGGTCCCTTGCCTTGCTGTAGATTGTGTAATGGCTTATTGCAGACTCCTTTGTCTCTAATTCATATTCACCTTCACCTCTGCTTGGGCTCAGAGATAAATCCAGTGCAGGAAGTCTTTTGAATATAAATATTTTCCTAGAAGGAGAGCATATTTTCTGGCTAGCAACATGAAATCTGTTCTTCTGGGGTGATGGTAATCTTCCTGCCAAATCATTTGCTCAATCCTGTCTCTATTCTTATATACTGCCATAAAGGTGTGTTTAATGCAGCTGAAAATGTCAGTAGGTGCCCCCTGCTCATTCCCAGTGTTCAAATACAGACACTTCACTCCAAAGGCTAGAATTTGTTGCCTTTCAGCCTTTCTTCCCAGTCGCAAGGCTGCTTGGCACTTTCTTTTAACTTGAATTGCAGCCACTTGGTGAATATTCATTCTAGACAATTCTCCTTTTTCCAGGCCATGCTTAGGGCAGTTTTGCAGTCTGAGCAGGTTTTTTTTTTTTCACTTTCCCTCATCGGGTGTCCTGGTCCTGCCTCGTGTCAATGCCCAAGTCAATGTCCAGGACTCAGAGGCACAAATTTAAAAGCTCAATCCTTGGGCCATCCCAGCAGAAATTCAGGTCAGCCTCAAGAGAAATAATCTTGTGTGTCTATTGGCAAAGCTCCCACCTAGTCAGTGAAAAGGGCCTCTCCTTGGTTAGTGTTTATGCCCCAAGTCTCCCCAGAAACAAAAGCTAATCAAGGCTGCCAGCAGACACAGGCAAATTACATATCAAAAATGGCCCAGAAAAGCATAGCAAACATTCTTGTTCAAAACTTTCACCTAGAGGTTCAAATTGGAAGATTTCCATATGCCCAGGTATATCAATTTACATTGCTTTGATTCCTAAATACTCCTAATATTAGAATGCATTGCACTTCTAATCGTGAAAAAAAGAAAACACAAGTTTCTTTTGACCTCCTTGTCCCAGAAACATTAAAATATGAGGGAAAAACGTGTATTAAAATTGAGGAATTGCATTAATATCTAATAGGAACCTGGGAATAAGGTGACAAAAGCAGGCCCAGCTGGAGTCCACTAGCGTCCCCTGTGTTCTGTAAAAACAGGCGACTGAACAATACAGTAGCAACCTTGTCTGTGGTGTGTCTTGCTTATTCCATTGCAATTTGAATGTGAATCATTGAAATCCTGAGTACTTTACAATGCTACTGCTCAACTTCTGATTTTACATTCTGTGGAGAAGAAATACCCTACAAAAAAAGCAGAACACTAATTATAACAAATATCCCAGTGCCCCAAATAAAATGCCTTTCCTTTGTGGTGCATTCCCTCTTGCTGGGCATTTGTGTGCTAACAAGAGTAGCTGCCTAGTGGGACAAGGAGACAAGGGGAGAAGCAAGATTCAGGGATGGAGCCGGAAATAATATTGTTCAGGGCCAGAGCCATAGTACAGTAGTAAGGCAATTGTCTTACACACAGCCGACCTAGGTTCAGTCCCAGCATCCCATATGGTTCCCAGAGCATCATTAGGAGTGATTCCTGATTACAGAGTCAGGAGTAACCTGTAATTTCTCTCAAGTGTGGCCCAAAGCCCACCCCCACCGCCCTCCAAAAAATATATAGACTTGCATTAACATAAACCTGGAAAAGAGATTTTGGGTCCAAAGGTAGGTCTGTGGAGTGGAGTCCCTTGGCCAGAATTCCTGCTCATTTCTATGAAGACATTCTTGCTCCTAAATATTATTAGTTGAACTTCATCCAGCTAGGGATCAGTGCTACCCCACCCACCCACCCAAGTATCCCATTCTCAGCAGAATGCATTGTTTCAGATATGTTTAGGAGTTGTATGAGACAACAAATATTCATTCTTTTCAAGTTCCCAAGATTTGGTGTCACTGTTTAGGTAGCAAAAGATGACTTAACCATTGAATTAATAGCATTCATTTCATATATCTATCAGCTTTTATAAGATGCCAAAACTACAGGGGTTGGGTCCAGAGAGACAGCATGGAGGTAAGGCGTTTGTTTGCCTTGCATGTAGAAAGTCGGTGGTTCGAATCCCAGAATTCCATATGGTCCCCCGAGTCTGCCAGGAGTGATTTCTGAGCAAAGAGCCAGGAGTAACTCCTGAACACTGTTGGGTGTGACCCAAAAAACAAAATAAATAAATAAATAAATACAGGTGTTCATGTTCCTGATACTTGCTGCACCAATCAGGGACCTTTGAGAGACATGAACCCTTCATAATATTTCCAGAAACTCTACATAGTCAGTGACCTCATTTTCTGTCTACAAAATAGAAAACAATAATTTGGGTATTAAGCATTGTATTCAAGGACAGCAACTGGTCAATAGTTACGCTGCAATAGCTAATCCATGGTACATTTGGTTGCCTACAATTTGTTATAAGTCTTACTATCTAGGTTCAAAGCAATAGCACAGTGGTGTTTGCCTTGCATGCAGCCAACCCAGGGCAGACCTGGGTTTGATCCCCAGCATTCCATATGCTCTCCCTGAGCCTGCCAGAAATGATTTCTGAATGTAGAGCCAGGAGTAATCACTGAGCTCTGCCAGGTGTGACCCCCAAACCAAAAATAAATAAATAAAATCTAAGTGGAGACAGGGACAGAGACAGAGACAGAAAAACAGAAGTGTACCACTAGACTGAGACTGAAGATAAAGTGTATTGCCCCTGGCTCCAGAATGATGGCTTGGCTGTGGTCCTTGCTGAATGCCTGTGGATGCTCTCTGAGCAATGGCTCTCTCACCCTCACCTTCCAGAGTTCACTGCATAAGGTGCTGGCAGGGAGATGGGCAGGCATGTGTCATGCAGAAATCTCCTTTAAAGCATCTCTCATTTAAAGACAGTCTTAGCAACTAGCAAGGGTTCATGGGCCAGATGTCTGGCGGAGATGGGCAGAGAGTGGAGAGCGGTGCTTATAATAGTCGTTGACTTCCATCACCCCATTTTTATCATGCTCATCTCTTGGAGGCTGAGGTTGCCTTATTTGCTTTTCTTCTTTAGTGAGTAACAGTAGAGAAATATTAAATTTTAATAGGAAGAATTGTAAAGTCTGTAAAATACTTGGGGAGAGTTCCCACCAGATACGTGTATTAGCATAATAGTGGATGGGACCATGTCTTTTTAGCTGATTTTAATCCTTTACCTGAAAATCTTCTCATCTGCCCTAAATTACACAGTTAAGAAAGTTTATCCTGGGGCCGGAACAAAGCACAGTGGGTAGAGCTTTTGTCTTGCATGTGGCTGACCTGGGTTTGATCTCTGACATCCCACATGGTCCCTCAAGCCTGTCAGGGGTGATTTCTGAATTCAGAGCCAGCAGGAGTAACACCTAGTGCTGTTCTGTGTGGCCCAAAAACAGGGAGAGAGAGAGAGAGAGAGAGAGAGAGAGAGAGAGAGAGAAAGAGAGAGACAAAGAGACAGAGAGAGACAGAGAGAGACAGAGAGAGACAGACAGAGAGAGAAGGGGAGAAAAAGAGGGCAGAGGAGAGAGAGAGAAAGAGAGAGAGAGTTTATCCTCCACCTGACTGCAGAAAGGACTCTAAGTTAAGGCCGGTTTTCTTCTAGCCAGTGAATCAAAAGCATAATTGGAAATTCTCTAAGGTCAAAGAAATTAAAGTCTTGAGGGAGACTATTACATCAGGCTTGGTTATTCATATTTTTTGCTATGAATACATTTGTTTATGAATAAATAGGTTGTATCAATTAACAGCATAACAGCTGGAACAATCAAAGTGAAAATGAATGTCTTTGCATCTGATTTCTTGTCCCAGTTGGAAAATTTTTTTTTTT
>PVKC010052341.1:0-10281 GCA_004027635.1 Crocidura indochinensis | reverse complement strand
GCCAAGATGGGCAGAAGCAGGTTCTCCTGCCCTGTATGTCCCCTCTCAGTGTCCCCCCATATATTCCTTCCTGGTACTGGGCTTGATGTATGTCAGGGAAGCCAGGTTCTGCCACCCTCTCTGTGCCCCAGAAATTCCCCAGGCTGCTGTGGACAGACAGAGGGGCAACCACTGAAGATTCCTGAGAGAGGGGTATGCCCAGGTAGGCTTATATGTATTAGGGTGCATGGAAGCCCTGATCGGTGTCACAGCTAGGGGGAGCTAGCATTGTCTTTTGATCGAGTTGCAGGGCATCTGCTGATGTTCCAAGTCAGACTGTTGGGGGACCTGAGGTCTCTGCTAAGCACAGTGGTCTTGGAGTGGCCATTCACAGTACCCACGAGGCTCACAGCTCAGTGGCTGAACCCCAGGCTCTGCACCTGGGGCTCTGACTCACCCTGAGCACTGTCAGGAGAGACTGAGCAAGGCCTGAGCTTCTGGATCACAGACGTGATCTGGCTCCAAGTTCTATGGCCCTCCTAGTACCCCACTGGCCCCCTAGAATTGAGAGGGTCGGGGCCCGGGAGATAGCATGGAGGTAAGGCGTTTGCCTTTCATGCAAAAGGTCATCAGTTCGAATCCCGGTGCCCCATATGGTCCCCCGTGCCTGCCAGGAGCAATTTCTGAGCATGTAGCCAGGAGTAACCCCTGAGAGGGTCCCTGTGTCTGTAAAATCACCCCATGCACCGTATTTCCAACCCCAAATGAATGGGTCTGAAGCAGGTAGTCATAAAGAATTATTAAACCAAGCCAGTCAGAAGAGAATCATGGAGTCAGTTTGCTTCTTGCCTTGTGGTCTCTGCCCTGTGAGAAAAAGTGAAACCTGTTTATTTCACCAGTACAACTTTAGCCAGCAGGGGATGGTCCAGTGAGATCCAGGTGAACTTAATTTTTTTTTTGGGAGGGGGATCACACCCGGCAGCGCTCAAGGGTTACTCCTGGCTCTAAGCTCAGAAATTGCTCCTAGCAGGTCTGGAGGACCATGTGGGATGCTGGGATTCAAACCACCATCCTGCATGCAAGGCAAACACCCCACCTCCATGCTATGATGCTATCCAATCGAAAGGAAGCCCTATCCTTTGATTTTATAATCAAAAGGATAGTAGAAAGGAAGAGGAAATAGAGGGAATTTCTTTGTTTTGGATAATAGCTGGGAGCCAACTAATACCTGTGTCCAATACCCATGTTGCATGGAATTCTTAGAACTTAACATCTGTATAGATTTCTCTATCAGAAAGAAATATTTATTACTATTATTATTTTTATTATTATGATTTTGGGGGCACATCTAGCTGTGCTCAGAGGATCCTGTGTAGTACTAGGGGTTGAATCAGGGTCAGCCTTATGCAAGACAAGTGTCTTAACCATATACTATCTCTTTGGCCTCGTGATTTGATATTCTTTTAGAGGGGTCAGAGTGATAATACCATGGGGGGAGGGTGTTTACCTTGCAAGCAGCCAATGTAGGTTTAATATTTGGCATTCCACATGGCCCCCCAAGAATTGCCAGGATTAATTAATTCTAAATGCAAAGCCAGGAGTGACCCCTGAGCATTGCCAGCTATGACCCAGAAACAAAATAAAAAATTTTATGGTGCTAGAAATTAAATTCTAGGATTCAGACATGCAAGGTCAGTGCTTTAGCCCTTATATTATCATTCAGGTTGAACCCCCCCTTTTTTGTTTTGTTTTTGGGACATACCTAGCATCACCCAGGGGTTAAAAAATTATTTCTGGCAGGCTTGAGGCGCCATATGGGATGCCAGGGAGCAAATCCATGTTGGCCACATGCAAGGCAAACACCTTACCAGCTGTGCTATTGCTCCAGCCCCCACCCCTAATTTTTTTTAAGGGAAAAGAATGGAGCTAAGAAAATTAGCTTCAGAGTTTACAGAGAACTGAGCACATGGAAACACACACACACAACACACACAGAAACTGTCAAGTATTAAGACACCTTTTTTCTTTCACTCTGGTGCTTGGGGAACATGCGATTTGGGGAATCTTTGGTATTGGGGATCAAACTGAAATCGGTTGCATGCAAGGCAGGTGCCTCATTCACTGGACTGTTGCTCCCACCTAGGCTACAGATTTAGCACCGGTTAGTAAAAAACGGGGGGGGGGCATAGAGTGTTGTACTTTGCAGTGGGCATTAAAAGGGGGGGGTCTTGAAGATGGTCCCTGTGAGCCCAAAGCACCCAAAGCCCAAAGTCAACCCAGTCAGTCCAACACATGCTTAATATCAGAATGGGTGTCTGTGTGCAATGCATAACCTACATGACTGTACATGGCCGCCTTGGATCCTGGGGTAGGGGGTGGGGTAGGGCTGTGTTTCGGGCTCACACAAGTCTCTTTCCCTGCAGAGATCCCTCAGTGCGCAGGCTGCAATCAGCACATCTTGGACAAGTTCATCCTCAAGGTCCTGGACAGACACTGGCACAGCTCCTGTCTCAAGTGTGCGGACTGCCAGATGCAGCTGGCCGAGCGCTGCTTCTCCAGGGCTGGAAGTGTCTACTGCAAAGAGGATTTCTTCAAGTGAGTCGGACCACAAATCTGAGACTTGGGGCCTCCCTGGGCATCTAGCCGGAGCTGAAGGAAGGGAGGAGGCTCACTTCCTGTGTTGGGAGCCCCTGAATGTTGGGCTGAAGACTTGACTCTTGACTCCCCATCAGGGTCTTGTTGGGGCAGTGATTTGGGCCAGGCAGGGGCCCTGCAAACCTCCATCATTGAGTCCTTTTTTCTTTTTTTTTTTAGTGTTTTCGTTTGCTTTGTTTTTGCTTTGAATTTGGGGGCCACACTCTGTGATGCTCAGGGATTACTCCTGTCTCTGCACTCAGGAAGCACTCCTGGCAGTGCTCTGGAATCATATGGGATGCCAGGGACTGAACCCAGGTCAACTGTGTGCAAAGCAGTTGCCTTCCCTGCTCTGCCATTGCACTGGCCCCAACTTCTTTGGTGTTTCTGTTTCTGTTTCTTTCTTTTTTTTTTTTAGTTTTGGGGTCCA
Organism: Crocidura indochinensis; assembly: GCA_004027635.1. Taxonomy (NCBI): domain Eukaryota; kingdom Metazoa; phylum Chordata; class Mammalia; order Eulipotyphla; family Soricidae; genus Crocidura; species Crocidura indochinensis. The sequence continues at coordinate 7,238 of PVKC010052341.1, read as the reverse complement.
ATCCCAATGATACTCAGGGATTATGCCTGGCTCTGTGCTCAGAAATTACTCCTGGTGATGCTCAGGGGACCATTTAGGGTGCTGGGGATCAACCAAGGTCAGCCTTATGCAAGATAAATGCACCCTCCCCATGGTGCTCTGGCCCTCAGTTCTTTGGTTTTGATACCTTAGAGCACTTGGGTCTTTTCTTCCTGTGGGTTCTTCGAGGTTTGGAGCTGGATCTAAAGGTGTCTCCTGTCCCCAGGCTTCTTGTGTTCTGGCTGCTCTTGTTGGTTAGTGCCTGGATTTGCTCCTCTGTGAAACGAGGCCACGCTGGCCATTGCTGTTCCAGACCTTCCCCCAACTCAGTCAGGTCCAAACCAAAGCACCAAGTAGTGCTTGGGAAACATTGTCCTTTGGGATTGAGATAGGGGTATTATCAGAACAAAATCCTATTAGAACCTTAGGTTGGGATGAAGGTATCTTCTATGTTGCATTTCCAGTGATATTTAGATAGTGTCTTCTCTCCCAAATTCCATTACTTGGGCCCCCATGGTTAGGGAGAAGGAGCAAAGGTTGGCAGCTGCTGGGTTGTTGGAAGTTGACTTGTTGGGTCTAGAATATGTAGCAAGAATTAACAGCGCATCCTGGGATTGGGAAGAAAATGGGAGGAAGACCAAACCCCAAACCTGCCTGACTCCAGGAAGCACCCTGTTACCCTGCCCTGGGGAGTCCCTGTTGTGAAGAGCGCCCCTAGAGGCACGGAAGAGGGGGCGTGCTAATGCTGGTGATTGCCAGCACAGGACACTGGGCACACACATGGACCCCTGGAAGGAAGTGTGGCTGGAAAAGTGTTCTCTATGGTCGTGATATTTCTTTCCTCCCGTAAGCTCCACCTGGCTGGGTAACACTTTTTATGACGTTTGATGTTGCTTGTTGTGTTTGTCTCTAGGGTCTTGGAACCCATTTTAGCCCAAGGAAACAGATTCTGAAGCCCAGAGGGGAGGCCCAGGACTGAGTTCCTGTGTATTTTGGGCTGCAATGCCTTCTGAGTACACAGGGGGGCGCTGTGGCCATGGGGTGCACTCAGCCCTGTTGCTCAGGAGGGTGCAGATCTGGAACCTTGTGGATGACAAGCCCAAGGCCCAAGGACTGCCCCGGTGATGCATCTGCTCAGCAGATTCTGGAAAACACCCCTGGGACTGAAGTGATAGCACAGTGGGGAGGACACTTGCAGGATTCAATTTGCCACGTCCCATATGATCTCCCTGAGCACTGCCAAGAGTGATCCCTGAGCATCTCTGGGAGTGGCCCTAAAGGGCAAAAACAAAATAGAAAATGCTCCCAGTCCAGTGTTGGTCTCGCTGTACCTTGCAAAGGGAGCAGGCTTGGGGAACAGGGCTTGTGTGTGGATGTCTCTCTGCCCAGGGCCAATTGCTCCCTTCCTCAGCACAGGGGCTGCAGGCCCTGGCTCACATGCAGCTTTTGCCACTCCCAACTCTGACCTCCAGGTCAGGAAATGGGCATGCGAGTGGAGCCTGTTTCCAGAGCATTTCACAAAGAGGAGTCGTCACTGGAGTAGTTATAATTTGAAGCATTTATCTATTGGGGGTTTGTTGTAGGGTCTACACCTAGTCGTATTAAGGGACCATCCTCCCTTCTATCCTTCCTTCCTGCTTTCCTTCCTTCCTACCTTTTTTCCTTCCTTCCCTCCCTCCTTTCCCTCCTTCCCTTTTTCCTTTCTCCCTCATTCCTTCCTTCTTTCATTTATTTCCTACTTCCTTCTTTTCTTCCTTCCCTCCTTCATTCTTTCCTTTTCCATTTCTTACCTCCTTCCTTTTTGTTTTTTTGTTTTTTTGTTTTTTGGGGCCACACCCGGTGACACTCGGATTGCTCCTAGCTATTCGCTCAGAAGTCGCTCCTGGCAGGCACGGGGGACCATATAGAGAACCGGGGGATCGAACTGTGGTCCGTCCTAGGTTAGCGCAGGCAAGGCAGGCACCTTACCTCCAGTGCCACCGTCCGGCCCCCCCTTCCTTTCTCCTTCCCTCTTTCCTTCTCTTCCTTCCTCTCTTCCTTCCTCTCTTCCTTCCTTCCTTCCTTCCTTCCTTCCTTCCTACTTTCCTTCCTTTCTTGCTTTCTTCTTCACTCCCTCCTCCCTTTCGTGGTCCTCCCAGATGGTCTCTCCAGCACTGTAAACCTGAGGTCTCAGTGCTCAGGACCACAGCTGGAGTTTGTGAGGCCCCTATAGTATTGGGTATGAACCCAGGCCTTCTCATGTGCCAGGCATGTGCTCTACTCCTGATCCATGTCCCAGGTCCTTGAGAGTGTCTGACGTGTGGCTTCTTGTCATTTCTCTGTTCCCTGGGGTGGAGACACAGTTGTACTCAGGATTCTCACAGAATTCTTTTGCAAAGACTCAGGACCAGGGTGTAAGAACATCCTTAATGATGTGCTCTTGGACCAAGGGGATACATGGTGGCATGTATGTCTGTCTTTTCTGCCTATGGGTCTGTCCTGTGTCACCTTCCAGACCCCTGGAGAAAGCCCCTGGCTCTGAGTGGGGGCAGTTCTGTGGCCACAACAGCATCAGAGTCCCATGACCTCTGGACTGTAGAAACATGGTCCCCAGGCAGGGACCCGGATGGTGGGGGAGTGGACCATGGAAGTTGTTCCAGTATCACAGCAGCAGAATCCCCCCCCTTTTTTTTTGCTTTTTGGGCCACATCCAGTGATGCTCAGGGGTTACTCCTGGCTCTGTGCTCAGAAATTGCCCCTGGCTTGGGAGACCATATGGGACCTGGAGAAATCGAACCATGATCTGTCCTAGGTTAGCATATGGAAGGCTTGCACCACCGCTCCGGCCCCATCCCCTTTTTACAATTTTTTTTGAGGTTTTCAGTCACACCCAGTGATGTTCTGGGGTTACTCCTGGCTATGTGCTCAGAAATCACACCTAGCTTGGGGCACCATAAGGGACACTGGGGGATCAAACCGTGGTCCATACTAGAAATAGCACTCGCAAGGCAGGCACCTTATGGCTCACACCACCATTCCAGCCCCCCCTTTTGGTATTGTAGCCATAGCTGGCTGTGCTCAGTGCTGACTCCAGGTGGGCTCCGGGGGACCCTGTGTGGTGACAGGGATTGAACCTGGGCAATGTGCAAGGCAAGGATCCAGCCTTGTACTGTGGGTAAAGTCCTCTTGGATATTTATTTATTTATTTGGAAGTAAAATTAAGGTTTAATATATTTGGGGGGGTAGAAAATTCTGAGGAAGCGGAGGGAGAGGAAGAGAAAGAGTAAAGTGCTTAAGAGAGAGCGAGGGTGTGGGGCTGGAAATATAGCACGGTGGTAGGGCATTTGCCTTGCACGTGGCCAACCCAGGACAGACGGTGGCTCGGTTCTGCATCCCATATGGTCCCCAGGAGCGATTTCTGAGTGTAGAGTCAGGAGTAATCCCTGAGTGCCACTGGGTGTGAAGCCAAAAAATAACTTAAAAAAATGAGAGTGAAAAAGAGAGAGCAAGTGTGGGATTCTTCAAAGGTGGAGAGAGCCCCAGTTCACCTCCCATTAGGAAAGCAGGAAAATAGGAAGGTCATATCTCAAGAAGGAAGATATGGGTGTCATGTGGATGTGGTGACCACGGGCAAGGCCAGCACTCACACTCATGTGCCCTTGTTTTGTCACCCCCACCCCTAGAGGATTGCATGGAGGTAGGGCATTTGCCTTGCATGCAGAAGAATGGATGGTGGTCTGAAAACCAGCACCCCATATGGTCCCCCGTGCCTGTCAGGAGTGATTTCTGAGCATAGATCCAGGAGTAACCCCTGAGCATTGCTGGGTGTGACCCCCCAAAAAAGGGGGGGAAATGAAACACTATTAACTGGTAGGGGCAGGAATGGCATCTGAGGGTCTGGCTCCACTTGGATCCAGAATAAAGAAAACCTGAATGTAAAACAAAAATCCTCCCCTTTGCCCCCCTCCAGAGTGATTTTAGCAAGGCTGGTGGGTGCCTGGAGGTTGCTCAGGACTTAGGTACTCCCAAGTATCACCCCTTCTGGATGATGGACACAGGGCAAGGTTGGCCACACACCAGAATGTTCCATCCCCCAGGCATGGCCAGAATGTGACACACGTTGGAAATATTGGCCCATACGTCACAGTAAATATCAGCGAGTCAACTGCCAAGTGTGGAGACAGAGAGAAGAAATATATGGAGAACATGTCAGTGAGGAAGAGGACACACAGGCGAAAATCACCCCAGAACCCCCAGCACCAACTCATGTCCTGGGAGTGTCTGCACCAGTGGGAACCAGAGGAGGGGGTCAGACCTTGAAATTGCTTGGGTCAAGTTCAAGCTCCTTCCAAAGTTTCTGACTTACCCCAAATCTCTCTGAACCCTTTGTAGGGGTCAGTTTTGTGGTGAGGATACAAGGATTACTGTTGGGGTGCAAGGGACCCTGCAAAGAGGCAAGTGTACTTTGCCCCAGTGGCAAGACCTGGCCGAATTGGTGCCAGTGATGGACGAGACTGAAGTGCCCTGAGGTGCTCTGCTCTTTCCCATGGCTCTTTCCTGGGTCACTGAGACCATTCATTTTCTGGGTTGTGGCCAAGTAGTTTGACCTTCTTGGAGACCAAGGAGACTGGGTCACAGCCAGCTGGTTCTGCGCCTGCTCTAAGTCATGGCTCTACCATCTGTCACTGGTCTGAGATCCAGGTACTTGAGGGTTCACCCTTCATGTAAACAGACCGGGCAGCACCTTGCTAGGGCCTGCAGCTTTGACCAGGGTGAACACCCCGATCAGTTGCCTCCTTGCTAGTAAATGGGGGTATGGATAAAGGGAGTCTTTTTCACTCTCTTCTGGCTGTACCTCCCTCGCATGTGCTTTCAGTCCCACTATAGGTACCTGGGGGTACCTATTGGGAACTGATAGCCCCAGGTCTGCTGAACTCTGGAAGTCATGTCCCATACCTTGTCATGCTCAAAGACTCTAGTGTCAGTGCTCAGGGTGGGGCACAGCTGGTGGCGGTATCAGGGCTCCAACCTGGGTCTCCCACCTGTAAGCACGCAGGGGGTGGTGGGGGATCAGAACTAGGTGCCATGTCCAGCTCATACTTGCTTTGTTCTGGTTTCTTATTTAGGGACTCTCCTAGCTCTGCGCTTAGCAGCAGGTCCTGGTTATGTTCTGGGGAATCTTTTGTGTGTGTGTGTGGGGGGGGACATGCCACAAGCAAGGGCAGGACCTCATCCCTGCAGCCCTTCCCAGGACAGGTGGTTTCTTGGTACCTCACGGTCTCCTCTCTGGTCTCCCTTTCACCCTGGCTCTCTGTACTCAGGAATCACTCCTGGTGGTGCTCAGGGTCCTGTGGAATGCCAGGGATGGAGTTAGACCAGTGCCCTCTCCCGATGTACTATCCTCTGGCCCCATCACCTGGTTTGAACTGCCTGGAGCTCTGGGTATAGTGCTAGTTTTCCTCACATAAGTGGTGGATGAGGTACACCCCTGGGTTGAGGCGCCTGACCAGGGAGGATTTGATGGGGGGAGGATCCCCTAAGGATAGAGGCATGCCTGGGCAGGGGTTGCATATGGGCCACACAGTGCTGCTCTGTCTGTCCCCCCATGGTCCAGCTGATGCTTCCTGCTCAGCCCAGGAGACCCCGTGAGCCTGCAGGCCCAAGTCTGGTCCTGGGCTTCTAGGCCACCCCGACATACCTTATTAGATGCCAGCTCTTTGTTTACTCAGAAGCCCTGGAAAAGCTTAAAAGCAGAGTCTACTCCCCCACCAAAACATGAGTGTGATCAATATGGGGGAGATCTAGAGACACCTGCCTCCCCACTAGCTCCCCTGCATCCCACAAAAACAAGAGGCCTGGACCCCAGTGTCCCCACAGATTGGATGCCTCAGTCCCTCATGTCCCAGCCTTCTCCTGGGGTCCCATCCCAGAAGGGTAATCATCTGGCTATTTTGGGGTTCCCCATTTAGACTTAAAGACCAGTCCCCTATCTCTCTGAGACAGCCTGTCCCTGGGAGGGGGTTTTGGGGACAGCCACCAGCCACACCCCCAGGCCCCCTGCCTCCTGGCATCATTACAGCATAAGAGCCCCATCATTTCGCATTAATCTGGGATTCATCATGATCGTCGTGACCATAATTAATTTATTTGGTATTAATGCGGATGAAATATGTACTGTCCTTTCAGGGGAAATCACGCTGCCTTTAAGCATTAGTTAAAAGGACCATTAAAATCCAACCTGCCCCAGATCCATTAGGCTGAGTCTCTCATCCCGAGGAAGATGAAGTTGGTCTGTGCGAAGTGTCAGGAATAATTAGATTGATTGGTTTCCAACCCTGCCCCGTGCCCAACCTCTCTGGCCCCCCAACCCCAGCTTCCCTGCTCCCTCAATCCCTCCTCGTCCCAATTCTGCTGAGATTATGTCTTCCTGGGATGGGGAAGGGGTGTTGTGACAACACCCTACTCCCAATCGGTGTCCTCTGGGTGTTTGTGGCTAGTCTGTTCCCATTGGACTCAACCTGGCTGAGCTCCTTCCTTCTATTTAAGACAGCCCTTACAGGTGTCACCAGGGGTGAGCTGGAAGCAGCACTTGGTGGGGGCTCCTTTTCTGGGTATATTTTGCCTATCGGATTCAGCAGTTCAATGTAAAGGTCCGAGTGATGCCTGGTGATGCTTAGGGGGCCATGTGGTTTGGGGCCCCGAACCAAGTGACTCACTTAGCCTTGTACTGTCTCTCCTGCCTCACAAAGGAGCATTTTTTGTTTGTTTCTAGGCCACACTTGGCGATGCTCATTCCTGGCAGGTGTGGGGGACCTTGTGGGATGCCGGTGACCAAACCCAGGTTGGCCGTGTGCAAGGCAAATACCCTACCTGCTGTGTTATTGCTCTGGTCCAAAGTAGCATTTTTATGTGGTTTTGGGGTCACACTCAGCATCGGGGGCTGATATGCTCAGGGGCTGACCCCTGACTCTGTGCTCAGGGAACACTTTCTTAGGGAACCCTATGTGGTTCTGAAATTGAACCTAGGTCAGCCTTTAGCAGACAAAAACACCCTCCCACTTTACTATTGCCCTAGCATTTATTTATTTATTTTTTCTGGTTTTTGGGTCACACCCGGCAGTGCTCAGGGGTTACTCCTGGCTCCATGCTCAGAAATTGCTCCTGGCAGGCACGGGGGACCATATGGGGCACCGGGATTCGAACCGATGACCTTTTGCATGAAAGGCAAACGCCTTACCTCC
>PVKC010052340.1:0-10283 GCA_004027635.1 Crocidura indochinensis | reverse complement strand
TGTTTTTCGGGCCACACCTGGCTGCTCCTGGCTAAGCGCTCAGAAATTGCCCCTGGCTTGGGGGGACATTATGGGACGCTGGGGGATTGAACCGCAGTCCTTCCTTGGCTAGCGCTTGCAAGGCAGACACCTAACCTCTAGCGCCACCTCGCAGGCCCCCTTTTGTTTCTTGAAGCCATGTTTTGTAGTTGTCTTTGTATAGGTTTTTGGTCTTTAGTTGGTTTAGAGGTACTTAAATTTCTGATAAAAATTGTGAGTGGAATTGTTTTCTGAATATATCTTCCTTTTCTTTTATTATTTATATATAGGAAAGTCATGGATATTTTTGTGTTAATTTTGTAGCCTGCTACTTTATTGTAGATCTTTTTTTAGAAAATGTTTTTGTAGAATCTTTAGGATTTTCTGTATAGTTATCAGAGCATCTGAAAATAGTGAGAGCTTTACTATTTCCCTTCTTTTCTATATGACCTTGAGATCTTTTTGTTGTTTACTTGTTATGGCAAGTACTTTCAACAATATACTGAACAGAAGTGGTGAGAGTGGGCAACCTTGTCTGACTAATCTTAGAGGAAAGGCTTTTAGTTTTACCCCATTGGGTATAATATTTACTGTGGGCTTGTGGTAAATTGATATGACTATATTGAGTAGACTATAAATTCTGTCATTTACCATTTTCTCAAGATATTTGTTTTGATTTTAAACACAAGTCAGTGTTGGATCTTGTCAAATGCTTTCTCTGCAACTATTGATATGATCATATGATTTTTATATTTTCTTTTATTAATATAATGCTTGCATATGTTAAATCTTTGCATCCCTGGTATGATTCCTACTTGGTTATAGTGTATGATCTTTTTGATACATTATGGATTCTATTTGCTAGTATTTTGTTAGGGGTCTTTGCTCCTATGTTCATCAAGGATACATCAAGGCAATGTCCTCCAGGCTTGGCCTCTACCTGCTGGAGGGTCGGTCCTGCAGTGCTACTTACAGACACTGCAGTTTAAGCAGGTCAGCTATCTCTACCTCTAGTCTGGAAGTTGGTCCCTCTGTCTTTAGCCTCCTAGCAGGCTGTGAATCCTTGTCCTTGGACATGGCCTCTACCTGTGTGTCTGTGGGCATACTGTTCATTATAGTTGTAGTAGTTGTAGTAGTAGGCCAAGTAACTCCATTTCCTTTCTGCGTGTTCCTTCCAACTGGCTTCTAAGCTCTCAGCAAATCCCAGAGGAATTTTCTAAGAAGCTTCTACCTATGGTCTGTACCTAGGCACCTCACTTTGTGCCATGGGTTAGTGGAGTCTTAGGTATCATGCCAAAACTTTTGCAGGACAATGGGTCACTAGTGGTGAATGGAATAGCCTACATCTCAAAGCAAAGATCCCAGAGTAAGGAGGCTCAGATCCTAGGTCTCCTCTAGGAGTAACGCAGTATGGTGATTGTTATGAACACATTTCCATAAGATTATTATCTTACTGACCCTACCCTAATCAATTATTGTACTCACCCTTGGGTATGACCTAGTGGTAGTATATTGGATTATTCCTTACTGTGATTAGTATACTAAACCAAGGAAAACAGGACCAGGAGAACAACCAGGTGGCAAAACTGCAAATATGGGATTCCTCAACCAAATCATGCTCTACTTTCTGTTTTTCTCATAAATCCTATTTCATTTTTTAAAACTGACTTGTCTTTGGTGACCATTTCTTTACAAAATACTTTGCATTGTTCTATACATTTGAATTTATGGAAAACAGGTAGACATTATGTACGTCTTTCTAAAGGAAAACATTATGTTTGCCTTTCTTTCTACACATATGCCAAAATGAAGCACACAAAGTGATGAAATACTCACAAATTGTAAGATTATGCAATTTATGGAAAAGAGTGGGTATTTAGTCTAAAATTATGGAAAGGAGTTTAAATTTAGTTTAAAGGTAGTGGGGATGGATTCATAAAGGTTTGTGTAAAGTGATAATTGAGATCTGGAATTGGTTAAAGACTAGTTTTGATACTGTGAAGAATATATCAGAAAGATGGTGAATAAACATGGTAAGAGATGTTAAACTTATCAATAATTAGGAAGATGAAAATTAAAACTATACTGAGAAATATCAATGAGATAGTTTTTATTTATTTTAAAGAAAAATTATAATCATAGATGTAATATATGTTGACAAGGATTAATAGGAATTTCATACTTATTGGTGCAAGATTAAACTAGTGCAGCTATTTTGGAAAATAGTCTAAAATTACTCAAAATTTTAAACATTGACTTAATAATAACTCAATAATTTTACTCCTGGGGCAGGAGCAACAGTATTCTGGGAAAATGGCTGCCTTGCACACATCTAACCCAGGTTCAATTCCCAATGCCTTTCTCACCATTTTTTTATTGAGCAACCCTGAATATAAAATCAGTAGTGAACTTTGAGAACTATTGGGTGTCATCCATAAAACACAAATAAAAAGCAATTATATTCCTATCTAGCACGAATAAAAATATATGTTTACAAAACACTTGTACATGAAAGGTAATAACAACAGTATGTCAAGTAAAATAGATAAATAAAATTTATTTGTATATTATATTATTTTCCACAAAAGGAGTTACTGATATATAAAACATAGATAAATCTTGAAAACAATATGGTAAATAAAATAATTCAGTCAGATAAGCACCATTATAAGAAAACCTTGACACAAAATATCTAGAAAGGGAAAGTCCCTAGAGAGAATGTGTAATGACATTTCTGTAATGATATGGAATATCTTTTAGGAATAATAAAATGTTATAAAATTTGATAGTTTTGATGGTTTTACAATTATGTGAATATACTAAATTAATGAATTAGTTAAAATTAATTAATCAATTACTTAATTAAAATTAATGAATCAATTGATTAAAATTAATGAATTGCTAATTATATAATTAATATATATGGTGAATAAACATGGTATTTAATATATATTAATTATATATATATAGTACTGTCAGCCCACTATTGGGCTGTATTGAGTATGCAATTCCATGCTACCATCTTATGGATGCTATGCGACATATATGTTTATAAGCAGAATGTAACGGAGGAGAGATACAGAGAAGCACAGGATATTTGATGGGACAGTTGCATAAAAATCTACCAAGCTCAGTGAACCTAACCAGTAATACAGAAGGCTCAACTAGATTCACTACGTCCTGGTAAATCCTTAGACACTCTTTAGTAATGCCATTTGAGCTATAACTGTTCTTTCAAATTGACCCTTTTTTGTTTGTTTGTTTGTTTTGTTTTTTTGTTTTTTGGGCCACACCCAGTGACGCTCAGGGGTTACTCCTGGCTATGCGCTCAGAAGTCGCTCCTGGTTTGGGGAACCATATGGAAAACCAGGAGATGGAACCGAGGTCCATCCTAGGCTAGCACAGGCAAGGCAGGCACCTTACCTTCAGCGCCACCGCCCGGCACAAATTGATCCTTTTTAATCTAATTTTGAGAATTCTATTTGCCTTTGTGTTGGAACAACAATAAAAAATACATTTATTTGTGCCTGTAAGGAGGCAGGCTATGATGATAGGTGGGAGATTGGGGACACTGTTGAATGAAATCACACTGGTGGTGGGATTGGTATTTGAACATTTAATATCTGAACTTTTTTCATATATCTATTGATCATCTGTATATTTACCTTGGTAAGATATTTTATTAGTTCCCAGGTTTTAATTGTATTGTTTGCTTTTTTAATTATTGAAAATCACATATATATTCTCTCAAGGTGATATTTTTTCGAATGTCTCATTTGTGAATATTTTCTTCCATTTCTTAAAAAACCCACTTTGAACTCACTTTTCTCTTCCCCCATCTTTCCCTCTCTTTCTTTTTCTTATCATTTTTATAGGAACAATGTTTGGGGTGCTTATTTCCTTTTCATTTTAATACAATTAATTTCATTATAAAGTCATAAAATTTAATTTTTAATAATGACTGTGCTCAACATCCAGCTTGCAAAATTTCTTTCTTTTTTTTTTTTGGTTTTTGGGCCACACCCAGTGACGCTCAGGGGTTACTCCTGGCTATGCGCTCAGAAGTCACGCCTGGCAGGCACGGGGGACCATATGGGAACCGGGGGATCGAACCGTGGTCCGTCCTAGGCAAGGCAGCAGGCACCTTACCTCCTGCGCCACCTCCCGGCTCCCTGCAAAATTTCTGAAACTATTTCATGAACCCCCTCAGCAGTCAGTAAGAGGACAATGACCCTCTTGGTGCAGTGGTGAGGGTGTGGGGACAGTTATGAGCAAAGCTGGTTGATTGCTTGTCACACAAAAGTCAAACGCTGAGTACAAGGAACCTGCTGCTGAGGGAAAGTAGACTTCATCTTCTGGGAGGGCAGCAGAGTCCTGACACAAAGAGCCATCTCCTCCCAGGCTCTGGGTGCCCCGGGAATGGTCTCTAGTTGTAGAGGGTTGGGAGGACATAAGGGCTGTGGACAGGGTCCAAGTAGTCCTCAGAAAATTTCTTGCATCTTAATTAGTTGGGCACAGAAGGCCCGAGTTGCTACAGATGCCTGAGTTGCTATCAAATTTAAATCTTGGAGCTGGAGACAGCCCACAGCTAGAGCATTTGCCTTTTATGTAGGAGACCCAGAGTGTCTCAGTTCACCCAGAAGAGACCAGTTTCCCTATATTATTATCTCTAGAATTTTAGAGAACAGTGGAAGGAAGAAAGAAAAAAAGGAAGGAAGAAAGAAGAAGGAAGGAAAGAACAAAGGAAGGGAGGGAGGAAGGAAAAGAAAAAGAAAAGAGAGAAAGAAAAAAGAAAGGTATATGGTGTAAATTGTTAAAAAAAAGTCAAGAAATTTGCTTATGCTTATTCATGGATGAATATGGAGAGTATCATGATAAGAGAAAAGAGCAAGAGGGGAGGGACAGGCATAGAATGATTGCATTCATATGTGGGATATAACAACAGCAACTCAACAACAAGAGCATAGTAAGAATAATACCCAAAGACAGTAGAGATGAGGACCAGGAAGGCTGGTCCATGGTACTTTCCTACCTTTTTATGCTGTTAAGTCTAATTTCTTCTTCCATTCCAACCCTTTTGTCTGATCAAAAAGGAAGTTTCTTTGCCACTTTAAAGCCTCTAAATCTGTTACCCTCTACCTCATCCAGAATCTGTAAATCTGCTCACAATCAGTTTTCTAAGATTAGTTGTATAATCCATATTCCTTTCACAGAGTTCTCCTAACACGTCTAATGCTGACAGCTTTAAGCAGGGAATAATACTTCTTCAGAATATATTTAGCAATAAATATTGCTGAGTACCACCTGTATTTTAGGTATGAGTTCCTAAGGATTCAACAGAGACTAATATAGCTAAGGTCCTTAAGATCATAAAATATCAAGTGAACTTAATAGAGACTTATTGGATGATGAACTTAATGGAGACTTATTGGGTGATGTGAGAAAAGAATGAGTAGGAGACACTTGAAAATTGAATGGTCAAGAAAGGTCTGTAAGATATATTATTTAAACTGTGTTCTGAATGACAAAAAGAACAAGAAAACACTTCAGGCAGAATGAAGAGTTTGTGCCTAGGGTCTAGTGTCAGAAGAGGCTTAGATTGTTTTAGAACCTGAAGAGTGTATTATAAAATTAAAATTTTTGTACACAGAGAAGAGTAGCAGCCTTACAGTTGGTGAAATATCTAGGGAGTTGATCTTTTGTGGTTTTGCCTCAATGTAAGGGGTTCAGATTTATTCTAAGATTTATTCTAGCTGGCATTTGAAAAAAATACTGTTTTGCATGTTTATTGAAAATGAGAGATTTATATTCATATTTTAATAATAATTATTATTATTATCATTATTTTGGTTTGAGGGCCACACCCAGTGGCGCTAGGGGTTGCTCCTGGCTATGTGCTCAGAAGTTGCTCCTGGCTTGGGGAACCATATGGGACGCCGGGGGATCGAACCACTGTCCGTCCTAGGCTAGCGTGGGCAAGGCAGATGCCTTACCATTTGCGCCACTGCTCCAGCCTCCATATTTTATTTTTATAACAAGATAACACACAGTCCAGGAAGTAAAAAGAGAATATTAAAGATGGTCAATAGGAGAGCTGAAGTTCTTCACTATAGCTGAGTAGCAAATTGGTAAACAGTGAAGCACGCAAAATACTGAGTTTCAAGTGATAGAAAGATAACATCTAGAGATAGTATTGCCAGAGGGTGCACAATAAGTACGATGGGTTTCATATTTTTGCACAATCCAATTTTAGCTTCAAGGCAATAAGGAAGGATTTTTTTCTATCAGAAAGTTTTAAAAGCCCTTCCTTTTGCCACAGAGAAGAGACTAGAATGTTGATAGATCTCATAATGGAATTGAAAAGAAGATTCTGCTGGTTAGAGAACAAAGAGACAAAGAACTATATAGCATCATATATTCCTGGCAGGAATTTTAAAGAGCATTTCAGAAGTAATGTATTCCAACAAAAATCCATTGAATCTACCCAAGACTTTAAAAATGTTTATTGCTTTTTGGATATGGAAAATTTTACTCTTAGAGAATTTATCTGAAGGAAATCTAACAGATATTCACACACACTTAACTCCAAAAATACTCAATTTTTATTCAAAATATTCAGTAAACATCTTACTGGGTGGGGATGATAAACTGTGTAGGGTGCTTACCTTGCATGCAGCCAACCAGGGTTTGATCGTGCATGGTCCCTGAGCAATACCGGGATTGAATTTTGAGGACAAATGAGAGAGTAAGATCTGACTACTCCCTTCAAAAATAAATATTAATATTTAGTAGCAGAGAGTGGGTATTAAATTCTTGAGGCAATGTAACTTTTACATCTTAGCTACAAAAGTGCTATAGATTGCTTAATGTCAAGGATTTCTTTTTGAAGCAGGTTGAAGTGGAAAATAGGACATTTTCTTCAATAACTCATGGTCAGACATAAATAAATTAGATTACATAATGCCTTGTGTATTTTGGTCTTAGATCTGCAAATGCATATTTGAAGAAAAGCTGGAATAAATATTATTCAAAATGTTAGCCGCTTATCTGAAAGTGAAGATTTAACTTACATTTTTTCTTTCTTATTAAATTTCTGAAATTTGCAAATATCATATAAGTAAAAAATAATAAATCCAAAGTTAAAATTGGTTAATAAAAATAGCTGAATATATACTTGTGTCAGATGCTAAGTATTTTACATTATGATAAATAAGTTAAATAATCACAAATTCTATGAGACAGGTACATTTCCATTTCCACTTACCCTTCACAAAATTGAGTAACAATACTCAAATCACTCATTAAGTAAATATTGCTGCTATGCTTAGGTTCCCAGGCAGTCTGATGCCAAAGTCTCTTTTTAAAACTACTCTTCTGATTAAATAGTATGGAAATTTGCATAGATCATATGAAAAATATTTTATTAGTCTTATTGTTTAGACATTATCACCAAGTTGTTAGTAAGGAGTGTCTGAGACTATGCCCTTCATAACAAATTTTATAGAATGTGATTTTATATGGACTCGACAATTTTCTATGGGTCTCTCAGGTTTTGTGATTAAAGAACACACTGGATATTCCTATATGTAGATAGATAGACAATCATATAATACTCTCCAGATAGATTCTGATGTGTCTCCAAGCAGAAAAGGCAGGTAAACCAGCTCTATATAATTCTGCAAAACCAGCCTTCTATGGATTTGCAATGTGCCACACCATTTCATTTTCTGTGACCTTGTGATGGCTAGTTTGAGCTAACCTTGTAATGTACACTTTTTATAAGGCTAACCTCTATTTTAAAAAGAAGAATACACAATAAGAGAGTGGCATGAAAAGATGACTCGACATCAGAAATTAATCTGAAATGAACTCTTGGAAGAGGTGATAGTGAGAATTACTGGTGACTATAATAGTGACATGTGTCATATGTCTTATTTTATGAAAAAGGGTTGTGAAATGCCAGACCTTGTACTAAATGAACTTAATACACATTATTCCATCTACTCTTCATAACAGTCTATGAGATGGGTTTTATCATTCTTCCTACTTTATACAGGAAGAAGCTGATGCATACGACAGGTAAATTGCCCAAAGCCAGCATGAGTACTTTAATCAAAAGGTTATTTTTATTTCCACAAAGGCAAATGGCACTTTTCACAAGTCACCGCAATATCTCTGCATCTCTCTACATTCCCTGTACATCACAGACTATTTTTATTATTGCTTTACATCTGCTAGATGACAAAGAAATTAAGCTCTCAAGTTTTTAGGTGCTTGAGAAATTAGACTTTCATGTTCTTTGTGAGAGAAAGAATCTTTTGCTTCCTATTATTAAAAACTCTTTCTTTACATATCTGTTCCTTCAGCTGCTGGTGGGGATTCATGATTCTGACTTGTACTGGCAGAGAATGTGATGTTTCGCCATAAGAGGTTTTGGGAGAAGCTGAATATTGTGAAATGATTTCAGTAGGCACTGAATCAGAGCAGCTAGGAGCCACTGGAATCTGACAAATTTATACCCTTCTTTATTTACCTGTCACTGTGGTTTACTCCTGGAGAAAACCAGGCTGACATCCTAGTTACTCTGACATCTAAACAGAACTGAAGCAGTTCTTGCTTAGCATCTGTCTATCCTTGGTGCAGCATCCCAGGCAGCCATCGAGGGAGGGCCTGTCATTGTCTAAGGATTGACTCTCTCTTTGTCTTCTGGGAGATCTGAGCCATGTTGCAAGGACAGTCCCTTTGTCTTTGCCTGCTGCTGCTTGCCAGAAATCCCTAGCTGACTGTCAGCGGTTGTGTGGTGTCCCTTCAAGTTGCATATATCACCCCCTGAATGTATTGTCATATCAGATTGGGTTATTTTCAGCTAGATTTTAACCTGACATCTCTTCCCCACCAGCATTTTAAATGGATCTCCACACTCAGGTCCTGTAAAAAGACAATTTTTCACCTTGATATTTAGCATAACTCTAGGCATTCATAATCTCACGTTGGCATTACTATTTCCCTTTTCCTCATTCTTCAATGAATTATAATGCATTTTCATGGAATAATCACTTCCTTTGACATAAATAGTCATCAAAAAGAAAATAAAAATTACCTTTAAAATGATCAAAGATTTCTCACACTGTTATATACATCTTCCCTTTATAATTAATTGCATATATAGATTAAGAATTATGGGTAGAGATGTAGAGACATAAAGCCGTGAAAATTTATCTTAAAGTTGATTTCACCTTAAGTTATTGGCCAAGATAAATGGAAATGATCACTTTGAGGTTACTATTTTGCTGATACTCATACTTAAAGTTCCCTTTTATAAAAAATTATAACCTACTGGACTGGATAAATAGTACATCAGTTAAGGTTCTTGCCTTACATATGTCTGATTTTTATTTTTTATCCCCTGTATCGCATGAACTCCTGGTACTTGCCAGGGTTACTCCTGATCTTTATTTTTTATCCCCTGTATCACATGAACTCCTGGTACTTGCCAGGGTTACTCCTGATAATAGACCAGGAATAGCCTCTGAAGACCACAAGGTGTAACCCAAACTACTATCCCTCCTGAATATTTATTATATGCATAATACATGTATTATGTATGTATTATGTGAATAATATGCATATAACATGCATAAATATTTGAGATATGCACACATATTCAGAAGTTTGAGAAAGCCTTACATACCTATATAAACATCACCTAGAAAAAAATCATTATTCCACTTTTTGTCATCTCTTGAACTCCAGAGACATGAAATCTCACAGGCATTATTCTGTATGTGATACTCTTGGATCAATATTAATCTGTCAAAACCATTCATAGTTCTAAGTAGTTGATTTTTATTACTGTGTAACTTTTCTTATCTGAAAAGCCACACTTCATTTTATTAATGAAAATTTTATTTTGTTTTCAATTTCTACATTCTTTTTTTTAAGTTTATGCTTTTTTATTTTATTTTTTTATTTTAACACCTTGATTACATACATAATTGTGTTTGGGTTTCAGTCATGTAAAGAACACCACCCATCACCAGTGCAACGTTCCCATCACCGTTGTCCAAAATCTCCCACCTCCCACCCACCCCATGCCTGTACTCTGCACAGGCTCTCCATTTCCCTCATATATTCTCATTATTAGGACAGTTCAAAATGTAGTAATTTCTCTAACTAAACTCATCACTATTTGTGGTGAGCTTCATGAGGTGAGCTGGAACTTCCAGCTCTTTTCTCTTTTGTGTCTGAAAATTATTATTATTGCA
>PVKC010052339.1:0-10291 GCA_004027635.1 Crocidura indochinensis | reverse complement strand
TCATGCAAAAGGTCATCAGTTCGAATCCCGGTGCCCCATATGGTCCCCCGTGCCTGCCAGGAGCAATTTCTGAGCATGGAGCCAGAAGTAACCCCTGAGCACTGCCGGGTGTGACCCCCAAAAAAAAATACAAGCCAAGGGAGTATGGAGAGATAGTATAGCAGGTAAAAGACTTGCCTTACATGCAGTCAGCATAGATTCGATTCCCTGTATTCCAGATGCCAAACTGCCAGAAGTGTCGCTTACTGAGCACTGCCAGGAATGATCTCTGAGCATTGTTTGAGCTCTTAATGTGGTAGCTGCTAACTTGAAAAGCATCTTTCACTTCTTTTTCCATTTTCATGGCCTTATTCTATTTTTTGTATGCACTCTCAGTGTAGTATTATTGGGCCAAGTGACCTTTAGTAAGATGATGTATAATCAGAGGAATTTGGAGGAATAAGCACATAATCTTGCAGAAAAGAAGATTTGTTTTTAACAGCTATAATTCACAAAGACTGAGAAGTCTGTGGAAGTTAATTACATTTAGTTTCTTTGTTAAGTCGGTTTGTCTGTTTTAGGGTCAAACTTGAAGTTCAGGGGTTACTCTGGGTTCTGTGCTCAGGAAAAACTCCTGAAGGACCAGATAATCAGATGGGTTCCATGAATTGAAATTGGGATGGTCACATACAAAATGAGTGCCCCCACACTGTACTATTGCTGACTCAAATGACATCAAACTTCTAACATTTTGCTAGAATATCTGACCATTGAAGAATTGGTCAAGAAACTTACCACTTTTAAAGTAACTACAAAAGACTCAGGTTATAACACAAGTCATTCACTGACAAATCATGAACTAAGAAAACACTGATTTGAATAAAACTCAGCTAAGTACAGGGAGAATCAGAAAAATGCCCACTGGTGGTAGGAAATGTGCCCTAGTGAAAGATACTGGACATCTTGCGACTGAAACTCAAACATGAACAACTTTGTAACTCTGAAAAAAACCCAACTGTATTATGAACAACAGCCTTGTAACCCTGTGGCCTTTGTTTTTTTTTATTTTTATTTTTATTTTTTTTTTGTTTTTGGGTCACACCCTGCAGTGCTCAGGGGTTACTCCTGGCTTCATGCTCAGAGATTGCTCCTGGCAGGCACGGGGGACCATATGGGGCACCGGGATTTGAACCGATGACCTTTTGCATGAAAGGCAAATGCCTTCCCTCCATGCTATCTCCCGGGCCCCACCCTGTGGCCTTTGTGTCCCTGTGTCCTCAATGTCCCTGGGGCCTTGGTGTCTACATCATAATGTGACTTCTCCGGGCACCGGCCCCACCAATATCCTCTTGGCAAGCCAGGCAGGAGGGTAAGTCCAACTCTCTCTGGTAAGTGTCTCTGTCTCTCGTACAACTCTTCCACCCCCGTCCATCTGTGCTTTCTCCCTGGACATGTCCCACTCTCCAAGTCCTCCATGTGGGTTGTGTCCTAATACTTCATTTTGTTTGAACACCAAAAGGCAAGCTGGGCAATATGGCCCCATGAGAGGGTCCCAGAGTTCTACCACGTCAATTGCTGGGGAGGAGAGTAGAGCAAGAGATGGGGAAGGGGCAGTGAGGAACAGGTGGAGTGATAGGAGAAATGAAGGGAGGGGAGGAGAAATGGAAGGAGAGACAGACGAGGAAAGATAGGAGGGGTTGGGTGGAAGGGCAGAGAAGAGGGATGGGAGGATGAAGAGAACAGAAAAGGAAGAAGAGAGGAGGAGTAGAGGGATAGATGGAAAGATAGGAGGAAGGTTGTAAGAGATGTATAGACAAAAGGAAAATAATAGGAGGTTTGGGAAAGAAGGATAGGAGGAGAAATGGGAGGAAGAATGGACAGGTGGAAGGATAAGAAGAGGGGTGGAAGGCTGGGAAGGAGGGTGGGAGGAGGAATGGGAGGAGGGATGAGAGGAGGAAGGGGAAAGAGAGATGGGAGGAGGGATGGGAGGAAGAATAGGGTGAAAGATACCTGCACTGCTATTTTTAGGGTCATCAAAGTGTTCAATCACTGGAGAAGGTTCAACCACATCAAATGATCCTACGGGGGTGGGGCGCACAAGGAAAAGGCTCAATCAAGGCTGCTCTAAGGATAATGCACAACATGTCCTTCATCCCCACATTCCCAGAGCCTGAGAGTTGGTCTTGACGACACTATCCTCCAAATAGTCAGCTGTTAGCACCATCCCTTAACTCCTATCAAGTATTTGGAGATAAAGGAAAATAATATGGGAAAGTTTGGGCAAGGACATAGCATTTGACCTAATAAATACTTTCACTCCTGTGGGGTTGGATTTTAACCTGTCGTAATTCTCAAAAGCTGCATTTCAATCTGTTGACCCAGACCCAGTAGTCGGCCCAGGCTGTCACTGCAGCAGTAAGCCAGGAGTAAGCACTGAGCACTGCTTGGTGTGGAAAAAAAAAAATAAAAGTCCAGCACAGGAGTGATAAGGCATGCGGCTTGCATATGGCTGATCCAGGTTTGACTCTCAGCATCCCATCAAATTCCCTAAGGGGTGGTCCCTTAGGACAGAGCTAGGAGTCAGCCCTGCCCTGCCAGAATGGCAGACAAAAATAAAAGAAAAAGCCCATTTGCCGAGGGCTTAATGAAATTCATCCACATCCAGCATCGAGCCAGGCTGGCTTGGCAGGGAGGGAGGTACTCGCCCTCATGTGCTCTGGCACTGACAATTATGGGGCTGGCCTCAAGGGGGAGAAAAGCTCATGGTCATAACTGCGTTATTTTCCTCTGAACGCAGCTGGCCCTCAGTCAGACTCCCGGTCTAGAGACACCTGTGACCATTGTTCGGCAATCCCCATTTTCCCGTTGTTGTTCTCAGTTTGGCAACAAATAAATGGAACAGAATAAAAATAGTAATTTATTTCCAGCAGTGTTCATGGAGAAGAGATGGGTATATTTATGTGTACACAGATGCAACAGCAAAACACTAATTAAGAAAATTTTGTTCCCCCCTTAATCAGACTTTCAGGTAATTAGCTGTCAGTGAAGATAAATTACAATTTTGAGCCATTTTTATATCCTACTTTGGCCAATAAAAATGATGCTTTAATGGTTAGAATTAGTTGCTCGTTTTTCATGCATTTGAAAGGACTTGCAAGTATTAATATTGGAAACTATGAATGTTCTGAAAACGCATTCCTGCCCAAAACACTACTACTTAAGCACACAATTTTATTGAAGGTGAGGGATTATCTGTTGGACCCTTTTAGTTTCATATACAACCAACAGTGTCTTAACACTTTGAAACCTTAAGCATTTACAGTCTGTGTGAAAGTGCTTTCAGCCCAAGACAAGAAAAGCAGGATGAGGGCCTCTAGAGTCAGCTCAATCCATTCTGCTGACTAGACATGAGACTTGAGGGGGTAGAAGCCAGCTCTTGACAGGTATGAATTGTGCATGTGTGTATGTGCGTTGTGTGTGTGTTTGTGTGTGTGTGTGTAGAAAAGACATGTGGAGAAAAGATGGTTTAAATGAACTTTGTAGAGAATCTTTTTTTGTAGAGAATCTTTGTAGAGAACCTCTTTCTGAGGTTCACAAGGGGAAGAGTGTCAGGAAAAAGGACACAATGGGACACAGTGCTCCCAGGGGCACATTCATACTCATGATGACAGTTTCAGTAAAACTTCAGAGTGAATATTTCAAGTGTCAGGTCATTTGGCATGAAAATAAGTGACTATGTGGGGTTGGGAACATTTTGGGAGGGTGGGAGTGATGGCTGCACTGATTAATGACCAGCAACTCCATGAATGCCACTGGAGCTCTGGGGATACAAGACAGGTGCTCTCTCTACACAGTCCCTTGGAAAATCCCCTCGGGAGGGCTTGGCCAGCAGATAGGACAGAGCTAGAGCTGTACTTTCCCACAGGAGGGTGTTCCCTACCCACAAAGACCCACTCAGTGTTGAGTTTGCATGGAAAAAAACATAGAGAGCAGCCAGCAGAATTGTCCTCCCTCTTGGGGACAGAATCTCCATAGGACAAAAAGCACAGCTGGGGTCATTGGCAGGGAAGGGAATCCAGGGGAGGTGGGGAGACCAGGAATCCCCCCTCTTTCGGGGGACAGGACCTCCACATGAGGTACAGAGGGTAGGATGCTCCTGTTTCTGCATCCATGTGTGGGTGGCAGGAGTGAACGATGCCGAGTTTCCCCTTTATGCTGTGGGACCCTTTGAGGAGACTCACAAGAGGGTGTGAACAAACTTGGGTAAGGGAAGATCTGGAGACAGCAGATGATTTTGTTGAGGAGCCTGAAATTTCAGCCCACACCCTGACAACTACACACTGGACAATGATGTTGCAGCAGACCCTATCAGAACTACTGAGTGTACACAAAGGGGAGACCGTGAAGGGTTGGGACAGGCACACTCAGGGCACCCTCAGGCCTCACTCTCTGCTCACCATCCCTTTGTTTTTTTAGGTCATATCTGGTAGTACTCAGAAGTAACGTACTTCTGGCTCTCCACTCAGGAATCACTCCTAGCTGAACTCGAGAATCCTGGGTTAGCTGCATGCAAGGCAAATGCCCTCCTAGTTTTCCTATGGCTCCAATCCCTCACCATCCCTTTTTGCCTGGAACTTTCTGGCAGGACCCCCAGGACTGAGACTGATTAGACACTGATCATGTCTCCTGCTTGTCTACACACATTTTTCACATACCTCATTCAGGTGCGAGGACACTGTACAGGCAACCCTCAGTTTAAAGAGCAGGAATGAGGCCATGAGTTCCACCCTTGGCACAGCAGAAAAAGAAGTAAAACACCCTGGAATCATGACAAGTGCACGCTTGACAGGCAAGAAGTTGTGCTGGGGACAGAGAGTAGTGGATGAGGTTCTACCAGGTGAAGATGTCCTAAGACAAAGGTGAAAGAGGAGGAAGAGAAGAATACCAAACATCCTTTCAAAGATAGGGTAGTGAGGGAGAGATGTGACAGGGGAACTGATAAGGCCGCTCAGAGTCTATCAACACCCTCTCATCACAGAGGCCGGGGTGGCCCATGGGTCCAGCTGAGAAACCTAGAGTTCTGTGGATTCCTTGGAGAATTTTAGAGTCAGGCAGATGCCTCATGGCACCTGAG
Source organism: Crocidura indochinensis (assembly GCA_004027635.1). NCBI lineage: Eukaryota > Metazoa > Chordata > Mammalia > Eulipotyphla > Soricidae > Crocidura > Crocidura indochinensis. The sequence continues at coordinate 5,178 of PVKC010052339.1, read as the reverse complement.
GAAACTGCTGGGGGCCTGGGTTGGGACTCTAGGGCCAGCCCTGAGCAGGCTGAAAGGCCCCTGGGACAGGACAAGATCCAGCCCCCAGGGTCAGGCAGGCCTCAGAGCTGTCCACTGAGCTGGATAGTATGTCAAGCTCTTTCCTCTTGGAGAGGCCATCCTAGACCTCTCCCCTCAAATCTGGTGCTTGTTTAACTGAGTACCAACCATACCAGTGACTGGACCTACATAGGACCAAGGGCATCAACAGTCAATATCACCTCTAATGGGCCCATGCCTAATCTGCGAGGTGGAGCCAGTCATGGACTTGTTGTCTGCATGGACAGATGGCCTGGGAAGCCCACCTGCCTTACTGTGGGGTGTACAGACAACCTCGCTGTATCCCTGGGATGGCAATAAAAGATGGGCTCAGGAACAAGAGTCCAACAAGAATCCAACAACAAACCCAACATGCCACAAGCTCAATTCCTAACAGAGGTCAAGGGTGCCCCTTCCCACACACCAGTCAGCTCCCGCAAACCCCAACAATACCACCACTTGCCTGGAATCAAGGCTGAGTACCAGCTCCCTGTGCCCCCTCTCCTGCCCCATCATCGGACTTTCCTGCTCTCTCTCTTATGGATCCACCTCCTCCTGGTGTGCCCATCCCTGTCTACATGGACCCTGGGTCCAACCAGCTAGCTGCTCACAGTCCTTCTTCTTCTTTTTTTTTTTTAGATTTTGGGTCATACCCAGTGGAACTCAAGGGTTACTCCTGACTCTGTGCATGTGCCAAGAGCCACTCGGGAGGGTAGGAGGGTAGAATCAACTTGGAGCCATGAGAACAGTGTGGGCACAGCCCCAAAAGGAGAGGGTAAGGCAGGAGGAGCAGGCCAGGAGGAGGGTGAGATGAGAGAAGCAGGCTGGGAGGAGGTGAAGCGGGAGGAGTAGGTTGGGAAGAGGGGGTAGAAGGGAGGAACGGGCCAGGAGCAGAGTGAGGAGGAGAGGAATAGGCTGGGAGGAGGGTGTGTGGAAATGAAGAATGAGTTGGGGAGCAGGGTGAGGAACAAGATGGGAGGAGGGTGAGGGGTGAGGTGGGGAGGAGCAGGCCCATCTGTTCCCAGTTGCTGTTCAGGTCACGTCCAGAGAGACTTCACATGGCAGGCGAGGGAGCTGCGTGAATGCCGTGAAAGGACCTGTGTGGGCACTGGCCCGTCTCAATGGCACTTCTGTCCTCGGGGCCAGCTCTGTACAGAGCTTCATGACTGAGGCCCTGGCCCTGCTGATACTAAGGAGACAAACAATCAGACATGCACACAGTTCTGGGCACATCGGGTCTGGGAAGAGTAGCAGTGTCCAGAGCCATTCTCTCCTCTGTCATCACCCTTTTTCTTTTCTGGAACCATTCTGAGGCTGAACATCTGCCTTGTTCCTTTCTTGGTGTGTGCTTGAGTGTGTGAAGGTCTCAGTTCCCCAAGTATCTTCCATATTGTTCTCGTTGCATCTCTTTCTGGCTCACAACCATGTCCTGATCTAGGGGTTTCCTAGACAAAAGCTGTCAGGTCACAGGGGCTGGGGTGGGGGACAGGCCGCATGCTAGAGGAAGACTGCTCGGTCCAAATGGGGATCTTGGAAAGTGAGTGTGGACCTCAGAAACAAGGACAGTGAGTGCACAGGGGCCAGAGGCTTCTCTCGGTCACTGGGTGAAGGATCTTAGGTCCAAATGAGGCACCAAATCCAGTCTGAATATCAACCAAGATAAGAGATGTCAATCTGTGACTGGAGCAAACTGAGACTCCCAAACCTGTTTACAGGCCAACCACAAGTGTGAGTTCCACGGATCGTCCTCAGACCTTCACACAACTGACAAAAGGTCCAGTAGGATGTTTATTGGGTGAGACACAATGAACTTGAGATTCAGCTGAGGCACAGGAACTTTTCTTTCTATCGTTTTATTGTTTTTATTTTGGGGACATGCCCAGTGGTGCTCAGAGCTACTCCTAACTCTACCCAGGGATCTCTCCTGGCTTGGGGAACCATACGGGGTGTGGGGGATCGAACCTAGGTCAGCTGTGTGCAAGGCACATGCTCTAACCTCTACGCTATCTCTCTGACCCCAAAGAGGTTTCCTTTCAGAGACATCCATTCTCTCACTGGATACAGAAGCCAATAAGGAGGGAAGAAGGGAGCCTGGAAGGCATTTCCTATCCTCACGTCACAGCAAGGCAACACCGACAGGTGCTGCGATCACTGTTTACTTCTGTGGGTGCAAAGATCTATTCCTTCCTTTTCTTCTTCCTCCATGCTCTGTGACATATCACAGGTTCTCTCTCAAATGTTCTATGTTCAACTGTTGGCAAATATAAGATTTTTATGTATGTCTCGACAACAATCAACAGGATTCCCTGGCAAGGAAACGCCAAGTAACAAATGAACGATTGTGTGTTAGGGAGATACACAAGCCAACTCCAATAAATCCAGGTCCACTTCTAGTGAGACTCACCTCTCAGGCCCAGCTCACTCAGCACAGGCCTCACTCTGTCCTCAATACCGAAACTGTGATAATTTTACTGAATCAGGCGGTTGTATTTGAGTTCTCATTCAAGAAGTGATACAGGTGTGCTTTCTGGAAATGGTTTGCAATCCATTCCCCATAGCAGTTGAGGGGGTTGAGGAACTGGAAATTAGTCAGTTCCACTCAGGCACAATATCCTAGACATCAATATTTGTTGTTTGTTTTGGCCATACCAGGCGGTGCTCAGAGCTGACTTCTGACTCTGCACGTAGAATCACTCTTGGCTGAGCTTGAAGGGCAACGGGGGATGCCAAGGATGTGCAAGGCAAGTACCCTACCCACTGTGCTATCACTCAATCCCCACATCAGTAATTTTAAAGGGATTGATAGAACGTGGTACAAAACATAATGGAATGCCAATGGCTGCCTGAATTAAAATGACATAGAGCCATATAGACATGGGTGTATAGGCAAATATTCAACTGAATTTTGGGCAATATTGTGGAAGATCTGTGATGTTGATTCCTCTTTCCACCGTGATTGAAGCACTTTTCATATCCCTATTACATCTTCTGACAGAGAAAAACTATGTTTGCTCAATATTTTCCATAGCAACAACTCTTCATCCATAGAGATGAAGTGGCCTTCCTACATCTCTGGCAGCCACTATCTCTCAGTCATCAGGAGAGAAATGGGTGCTCAGAACCATGGGAGTGCATGGCAGGACCCAGCTCCTAGCAGCTGCTGAACTGTCTGGTGGTTTCACACACTGGAATCACAGCCTGCTATCGAGTGGTGTGGCCAGACCCACCATGACTTTGAAATCAGGGCCGTTTTCTAGAATTGATAGAAAAAATCGATGTGATTGTCTTTCACCTTGAAGTCTAAGTGGTCATCAAATGCTGAGGTCTGAGAGCATTCAACACTCAGTAAGGCAAATGGCTAGGGCCTGCCATGGGCACCAGAGACAGATTTGCCTATGGACAAATGCAGGGCTAGAAGCATAGCTGAGAAAAATTGGTTGCCCTTTAGAGGCCAAATTCCCCACTCATCCAATACAGGAGTATGGCACCTGCAACTGCTTCTCATCAGCAGCAGCACTAAGGCAGCACCAAGGCCCAAATTTCAGCATTGACCCTGCATACACATTATACTGATTTTTTTATTTTGTTTTTTTTGGGCAATACCCGTTGACACTCAGGAGTTACTCCTGGCTATAGGCTCAGAAATGGCTCCTGGCTTGGGGGCACCAGGGGATTGAACCGCAGTCCTTCTTAGGTTAGCACTTGCAAGGCAAATGCCCTACTGCCTGAGCCACTGCTCCAGCCCCTATATTGTTGATTTGGTGCTGCCAAAGGGCTGGAGAGTCGCTACAGAGAAAGGGGTAGTATGCCAGAGTTATGCTAGAGGTAAACAGGGGAGTTCTGGTCCCTGATAATGCAAGATTTCTTTGAGGGGAAACCCCATAATCCACAAGTATGCATGCTTGGGAGCTGGGGCCATGTGAAAATAACCCCTTTTTCCATGGCTTTCCGAGGTTATGAACATCAACTCTAAACTGGCTGATCTCCAGAGGCTACCATGAGACTCAGGACAAGCACAGGGGCCCCAAGAACCCTGCCCTGCAGCATCTGAGCAGAAACACACCCCTGGGGAGCCATATCCCACCCTCAAAGCCCTGAGGTCTGTGTTGACTACAGAACAATCAGGTACTTAAAAAAAAATGATAGTAAGGTTTGACAGGCAGTACAGGGCTAAGGCACTTGCTTTGCATATGGCCACCTAGGTTCAATGCCCAGCATCACACAAGGTTCACGGAACCCTGTCAGGAGTGATCCCTAAGCAGAGTCAGGAGTAAGTCCTGAGTACAAGAACAGAAACCAAAGATACCAAACAAAAAACCCCGATGAATTTCCTTTCACCTTGGAATTCCAATAATCACTGAAACTTCCCTTTCTGACCCATGCAACCCACATTTCTGCTCTTACTTCCTGAAATTACAACCTGGAAACCGAAACTCCACATTGGCCACTAACTGGGATCTGTGAGGACCAGGTATCAGTGAGCTGAAGAATCTACATGGGATTCAGATATGCAATGTACAAGGGGCTCAGAAATGGGATTTACATGGGATCCAGACATGAGATTTACATGAAACCCAGAGTATCTACATGAGATCAAGGCACAAGTTCTACAAGGGATCCAGCCATGAGATTTACATGGGGCCTACACACAGGATAGACACAGTTCCAGACATGGGATTCAAACACAAGATCCTAACATGGGATACACACAGGATCCTAAACAAAGGATCCTTTGGCATCACCCAGTTTCATCTGCAAACCAGTGCCAGCAGCTGCCTCCATCCCTCCTTCCTCTCAGGGAGGGATGTGCACATGTGGACCAGGTGTTTCTCAGTACTGCAGTGTATATTGTCAACACCCCTGATTCCTCACCAACAGCACACAGGGCCAGCAGGCGCTTTTTGAATCATCCGAGTGCAGAGCTAATTAGGATATATAGCTCCATTTCTTGGAAACAGAAGCCCCGTGACAGAAGGGCAGTGAGGAAGGTGGGCTGGCAGCCTTGACAGAGAAGATAAGAACTGGATTGGAATCCACTTATAAAACTCCTTGGACATGGGGCCAGAGCCTGAAGACCTTGAGGCCAGGCATGGCTATTTC